>APFE031078615.1:21489-94292 GCA_000404065.3 Pinus taeda | reverse complement strand
TAATATAATATAGCTACCATCATTTTTCTTTTTCAGATAAACACAATGATCAGAGTGACATCTAGTATAACCTTGTTCGGACATAAACTTGTCAAATTTTAGATACCACTGCCTTGGAGCTTTTTTTAACCTGTACAAGCTCTTCTCCAACCTACACACTAGTTTCTCCTCCCCTTTCACTTCATATCCTTGTGGTTGCTGCATATATATCTCTTCCTCCAAATCCCCATGAAGAAAAGTTGTCTTTACATCTAACTACTCAAGATGAAAATCTTCAGCTGCTACTAGACTTAAAATAGTTCTAATTGAAGTCATTTTAACAAGAGGAGAAAATATTTCATCAAAATCAATACCTTTCTTCTATGCAAACCCCTTCACCACAAGTCTAGATTTGTACCTCTATTTTCCTCCATCTTCTTCCTTCAGCCTGTAAACCCATTTATTCTTCAATGTAGTTTTTCCTGTAGACAACCTGACTAAGTCCCAAGTCTGGTTATGCGTTAAGGAGTCCATCTCTTCTTCCATGGCTACCTCCCACTTCTTCCTGCTTTCAACCTGCATTGCTTCTTCATAACATTCGGATTCACCAAAATTAGTCAACAATAAATAATATAATGAAGGATAGTATCGCTCAGAGGGTCTACTTATCCTGGTAGATCTTCTAACACCACATTCAAGTGTTTGTGGTGCATGTTGTTGTTGTGGTGGTTACTGTTATTGTGGTTGTTGATTATTATTATTTTCAAGCACCTTTACTTTTTTAGTGATTTCATCAAGGACTGTATATTCCTTGTTTTCCTTTTCCTGTTTCTTTTCCTGCAACTGATTCTTATACAAGACCTTTTCATTGAATATTACATCTCTGCTCCTAATGATTTTGTGATTTTCATAACCATATAAGTAATAACCAAAATCATTAACACCATATCCAATAAAGGTACATTTCTTTGACTTTGCCTCAAGCTTTGTTCTATTTTCTTTATCAACATGGACAAAGGCCTCACAACCAAAAGGCTTTAAAAAAGAGTAATTTTCCTTTTTACCTGTACATGCTTCCTCTGGAACACCACCATCCAAGGAACTTGAAGGCCCTCTATTTATTAGATAAACAGCAATATCTACAGCATCTGCCCAAAACTGTAAAGGCAATCCTGCATGCAATCTCATGCACCTTGCACGCTCCATGATTGTTTTGTTCGTCCTTTCTGACACACCATTTTCCTGTGGTGTTCTTGGAACTGTCTTCTCTCTGCGAATTCCATGCTCTGAATAGTATCTATCAAACTCTTTGTTGCAATATTCACCTCCATTGTCTGATTTAAGACACTTCAATTTCTTTCCTGTCTCAATCTCATCCAAAGCTTTCCATTTCTTGAAAGTATCAAATACATCAGATTTATTCTTAATACAATAAATCCAAGTTTTTCTAGTTGCATCATCAATAAAAGTAACATGATAATGAGAGCCACCAAGAGATGATACCTAAGCAAGTCCCCATACATCTGTATGCACAAGCTCTAATTTTTCGCTCTTCTTTTCTTTCCCAACTCTGAGAAATCTGACTCTCTTCTGTTTTCCATAAATGCAATTCTCACAAAATTCCAAATCAACATTCTTCAAACCCGGCAACAAATTCCTTGAGTGAAGAATCTTCATTCCCTTTTCACTCATGTGTCCAAGCCTATGATGCCATAATGCTGCATCTGCTCCTTTGGAAGTTAAAGCATTAACAGAGTTAGAAATACCATTGCATAAATACAATGTACCAACCTTTTCACATTTTGCTATTACCAGGGCTCCTTTGGTGACCTTCCAAGCCTTATCTATGAAAGTTGTCACACAACCTTCACCGCCTAACTGACCTGTTGAGATCAGATTTTTCTTCAGATCTAAAACATGCCTTACCTCCTTTAGTAGCTCTGTTGTTTTACAAGAACCTTACCCATTCGAACAATTTTACAGGGTTTATCATCACCCAAATGAACTTGTCCAAAATATCCTTCAACATAGTCATGGAAGTATTTCTTATCAGGTGTGGCATGGAATGAGGCCCCTAAATCTACCACCCAGGAATCAGTAATATTTTCAAAAGAAAGAATCAAAGAATCTTGTAACACCTCACCTGTCACATTTGCTTCATGATTGTTTTCTTGTTGTGCATCTCCTTCTTTTCCCTTCCAAGATCTACAATCTTTCTTTTGGTGTCCTTTCTTTCCACATTTCCACGACACTATCCCCGATCTAAACTTGGATCTGCCTTTCCTCGATTTACTGTGATATCATGAGCTCTTTCCTCTTTCCATTTTCTTCCCCTAGACTCTACACTCAAAGCATTACCCGATGTCTCACCGAAGCTTTTCCGTCACATTTCCTCACTAAGGATAGCACCCACAACATCATCAAACTTTAAAGTACTAGATCTAGAAATAGAGTTACTATTGGCCATTACTAAACAATTCCAACTTTTTGGTAATGAGCACAAGAATAACATAGCTCTAATTTCATTATCAAAGTTTACCCCTACAGAACATAACTGACTTGTAACAGTATTAAAATCATTTAAATGGTCTGCAACAGATCCACCTTCCAACATCTTCATATTAAATAATCATTTCATAAGAAATACCTTGTTTGAGGCCGAGGGTTTTTCATATAGTTTCTCCAATGCCTTAATCAAACCCTCTGTCATTGTTTCCTTCGAAATGTTGAAGTCGACCAACGCTGTGAGGCACAACCGTATTGTTCCGAGTGCCTTTGTATCAAGAAGGTTCCATTCTTCATCTGTCATATCCTTCGGCATCTTTTCTTTTCCGCCCAATGGTAGGTATAGATCTTTCTGATATATATAATGTTCCATCTGCATCTTCCATAGTGAGAAGTTTTGGCCATTAAATTTCTCAACCCTAAACTTACCATCTTCCACCATTGCTCCCACTCAAACAAGGAACCCTTCTTTCCTGCGAGTTTATCAGCCAAATAAACCTTCGTCTTTGATACCAGTTGTTAGAAAATTATATGTTACGAAGCAATGGAACACATAAAATATGCAGAAATATAAACACAGAAAATGCATAAAATAAGAGAGACACAGATATATGTGGTTCACCCAGTTTGGGCTACGTCCACCCCGAATAGCCAATCCTTCCTTTCTATTATCTAGTAAAATGAAGACACACAACCTACAGCAGATCCATTGTAATATCCTCAGTTTTCTCTCACAGTCTCACCTCTCTATTTCTCGCTCACAGAATACACATCTATTCCACAGCCTCAAAAATACAATGCCCTCATAAAGAGAGGGGTTTCCTTCAAGGGCAAAAAACCCTAAACTAAACATAAGTTCTACCATCAGATCATCCGCTTAGTGAACGGCCCAGATTGACTAGAAATTACTATACTTTTACAAGGCAAATTTACATCTATTTTTAGCTTCGGGGGCGCTGCCCTGGAGCCCCTGCAGGGGGGACAAGTGCCCCCCACACCCCCTTGTGTGGAGGGGTGTACAAACTTCATAGGGTATACATCCAGCTAAAACAAAGACCTCTGAACAATCATGCTCCACACGCAACAGCTACCTTAGTTAGCGTGCTGCAAGACCAAGCATTGACATGGTACATAAAGTACTCAAGCGATCACCCAACAGCGGGGACAACAGAAATCCAAACTGAATTGAAGAAGGACTTTAGCTTACCAAAGTCAGAAACATAGTCAATTATAGGGTTCAAAGGGATCGCGATGATGCTTGGTGAAACCCTGTGGGATTTGGATCAAAGACTAAAAAGTACTATTCGCAAGGCTAACATGACATTGACATATGTGCAACACTGTGCTTGGTTTATGGCATCATTAACAACACATCTGAGGATGGCTCTGTCACAATAGAATATCTCAACCCAGGTTGAAGCATTAGAGATGATGATGAGGTTTTACGACACTTCATTACAAGACCTAGGGTTAGGAGTTCAACAAATCCAAGCGCAGAACCAAAATTTGTGTTGGGAAATGAAGAATTTAAAACAAGAATAGGCACCGTGTCCAGATGTCCAGGAGGAAGTATGGTGTAGGAGCTAGGGGCATGATAAAGATCACTTCCCAGTCTCAGTGAATTATGTGGCAATGGGGGGAACCAACACCATTGTGACAAGAGGCAAGGCTGAGCACAAAAACCCCTCTCTAGGGCGCATCTGTCAGGTGGGAGGAAAGCACAACATGGATAGCTATCATCTACTACCAAAATACAACCAAACCCCCCAGCAACTATTTTGCAACTTTTGCAGATCGATGGGCCATGAGGAAAGGGAGTATCATAGCTACCAATTATTAATGAACCAGTTACCTACTTACAGAATGCAGACTGAGGCGTGCCGTCAGAATCCAGCCATGGTGATTGCGCGCGGTGGGTTCTAGGGTCGTGGGGGAGGACGGGGCGGCATGGGGCCAATAAGGGGTTGTGGGTAGCTAATTTTCTACAACTGCGGAGGTCCAAGACATTACGCATTAGATTGTACCAGCCCCACCAGAATTTTGTGCAGTTATTGTGAGCAATTTGATCATGAGCTGATATATTATCCTACGTCGATAGCACAGATCTATGAAAAAAGGGCAGTGCAACCATCAACAACCCAAAATGTTTAAATGATGAGGTCTGAACCCCACGAGGAAGATCCCAAAGTCAACATGGTACTAAGAAGTGGCACGACCATAGGAGAGGATACAAGGAGCTTAAGTAAGGAAGATGCAGAGGTAGGTAAGGAGACATATCTAGAAGCTTGGGAGAGCTTCGGGGAAGCCTCTACCCCAGGTAGTAGGGATCAACCTGAGCTGATCAGGGATCCCTTGGTTATAACTACCATTTTACAGACATGTATAACATTTCTTCGTGACAACAGGGTAGTTAAAGGCTTACAGGAACTGATAAATAGATACGCAGGATGGAGTGAACCTCACGTAGTTCGAAAGTTTGGAATACATGTGTCATGGACTAGGAAGGAAATGTGACTAACATCGTAGATCAGCGAGTATGAAATGGATCAAGTCATTTTGGACCTACGCTCAAATGCTAGTGTACTGCCTAAATAGACTTGGGAGCGCATGTGTAAGCTTACAATACAATGGTCCCCTATCCAAGTTCGGATGGCAAATCAGCAGAAGGTGTTGCCCATGGGAAGGCTGGAAGGAGTCACAGTAGACCTTGGCGGCGCAACTACTCGGACGTACCTTGAAGTTATTGAGCTCATGGATGAAAGTATGCCCTATCCTGCATTGTTAGACATAGACTAGGTGACCGACATGAATGGGGTTATTAATTTAAAGAAGCAGACAATGGTATTTGAAACAAAGTCGCTCCGCGTAGTCATTCTGGTAGATCCAGTTGAAACACCACGATATATTGAACCTGTGTGTAATAAAGAGAGTGACGACGAATTAGATGGTATCTACAGAATAGATACACAAAGGCAAGAATGGGGCAAGACAATGAAGGATAGAAGAATATCACAAGGCTATGTAGAATCTTGCACCACCGATTCAGATGATGAAGATGAGTGATGGCGTAATAGGTTAAATAGAGTGACTATGCTACACTGCAATATGATGACTAAATCTCTCTACTGTATAAGGGCCCAGGATCGTGAATTGCCTACATATGATGGGCTGATGATAAAAGATGAATTCCTCACCAAATTTGAAATTGCAGTACCAAAGCAGCAACGGTTTGATGCATTGAGATGGGAATTGCATGTGACACCTGCACGATGGTGGGGCACACATGAAGGGACTTTCGACAATTGGTGTGGTTGTAGGCGCTTGATGAAGATCAGATTTAGGAAACATGAACTACACGTAATGGAGAAATATGATGGATGTAAAGACCTACGCATACACCTTAGCAGATGGATCAAAGCCTACGGAGAGGAATGATGCAGGAGCATCAAGACCATTTTCATTTGTAAATATGTGATAAAAGGGGGGTGTGATAATTTTAAATATTTTGTTATTTTTAATAAAATAGGAAGTGAAGATTATGTAAATATTCTTTTTCTAAATAAAAGGATATGAGAGAAATAGTTTAGGAGCAAAATCCGGGATAGAATTTCTATGTTTTTTCAGTTAAAATTAGGATAAGAGTGGAGAATAAAGCTCCACGCTTTAAATCATTATGAAAAAAGGAAAAAGCCTACTTTTTGTAAGAGATAAGGTCTGAGAAGACCTATCCATTATCCGTTATTATATGTAAATAAAGAAGTAGCTAAAGCTCTCACCAGTAGGGAAAGAGGAGCGATGCTAGAAGTATCATTATGAAAGTTACTCTTGGAATTTTGAAGAATTTTTAAATGGTATGGATGTAATCAATAATTGATTTTGACTGTGTATTAAGGATTGGAATTAGCTTCCTATTCTCTACTTAGCGCTTATTTTGTATTGATGTTGTATTGTGTATGAAGAGTCTTGATGTTTTACTGTGTATGGGAGTAATTTAGATGGCTGCTGGCACTTTGATTGTCATTTGGGTTTATTTATGAAGAATTTGACTTGTATTGTAATTCTATTCAAATTGATTTTGAGGAGAACGCGCCATTTGAAGTAAAGTGCCATATGTAATGACTGTCAAGAATTAATTGGTAATTCTAAGGCTATCGATCATTAACTTGGGAGGTCAATGTTTAATTTAAGAACAATTCATGCAGCAATACGTGGACAAGGCGTAATTGAAGATTGAAGATTGGCATTGTGGTTGTCATTTGGGTTACCTCTTCCGTAGTCATGCAGTGAAATTGGTTCATCCTTTGTATATCTTGTCAAACTTCACAGGGAAAATCTACACATTTGTTTAAATTGCTTGCCTTTCTATTTCGATTGAAACTTATTCGATTTATGCAAGGTGCCTCTATTTTCAACGTGATTAAAATGCCCCACTATGATGACCGTTCTGGAAACACACAACTCTAGATTGGCCGATTGTATTCTTGCACCATACTCGTGATCTTGAGGATATTTTCAACAGATATGGAAGGTTGGAGTTCAAATGTTCGACGATGGCAACCATAGCAATTGAAGTCTGCCCGGGTTTCTGGTATTTAGGTAGGCAATCGGGTTTGGCAATGAGGTATTCGTGAATAATAAAAGGATATTTTCAGCCCCACCGTTGTTTACTGAAATTAAATATTCCAGAAAGGATGCGGGGCCCCAAAAGCTTTCGAGGCTAAAGTGTACACTGGTAGAACCAAAGATTAAAGTGGAAAATAAAACAGTTTTACATGAGCTTTATGAGCAGAAGGGGCAAGGTCCTTACTATGAAAATATTACGTGTCCAGTTAGAGGCTTGAAGCCACTTATTCAAAGTGGAGTTCGTGGCATTACTAAGCAATCTTAGGTGCTTATGATGACCAGTTCAGGGAACTTATCAATCAAGGAAAAGGAGTTGAGGACACTTACTGGGAGCTTGTAATAAAAGATATCCAAGATGCATGTTTGTATGCACAGTATTGGGAGATCCTGGGTATTGCGGGTTTAGGCTTGCATCAGGTGGTATCAGAGCTAGAATGCTTTGTGCAGATGTTTATTTTTTTTTAGAACTGAAGTGTGATAAATTATTGAAAGGAAGATCATATTTTTAGATTTGATGTGCAAGCATACACAAATGCAGTGAAGAAGATTGCCGAAGTGGAAAGAAGACAAGATCATGCAGGATCTTAAAGGTGAGATGATTTTTTGATCTGAAATTTATGATTTAAGTTTATGGTTGCAAAGAAGGTGGCACTGAACCTGGAATTCAGCTGAAGGCTGGATAGGGAGGAAAATTGCAGTGTCCTGGAGAAGAAAAGTGAGTTGAAGAGATAGCCTAGAGAGAGCAGAGGAGTGCTCAAGAGGTTCCAGAGGCATTGAACCAGTACTTACCAAAAGACTGAGTGAGGAGAGCTTGGTGAGGTAAGTGGCAGTAAGATGGATTGTTGTTGCAGAGGCTAGTACAACTCATGGTGAGTGAGAAACTCATGAGGAAGCAGTCTGCCAGAGGCAGAAGGAGTTTTTCTAGAGGAAAAGGAGGCAGAGGAAGAGGTTCAGAGAAATGCCATAAGAGGAGAATGAATGCACAAAGTTCGAGAAAGAAAGATCAGAAATAAAGGTACAGTTGTAGGTACAGAAGAATGCTGCAAGAGCAGGAAAATCAGAAAGGAAAATGGATCTTTCCACTGAAGGGAAAGAGAGTGATTTGGCGACAATTGCAGAGGAGGTTGAGGCAAATTGTGGTTGCCTTGTTGAAAAAGGGACTTAGAGTTCTTGTGCCAGAGATGAAATTTAAAGATTCCACATGCAGATCTCATCAAAGGGAAGTGCTGAAGAAAGCAGTCAAGACTAAAAAGTCTTGCAGTTTTAAAACTGATGAGTTGTGTATGTTTCCAGGTGCAGAGGAAGTTTCCATTGATGAAACAGAGGAGAAGATCATTGATGATTTCTTGAGTTATTGGGTAGATCCAGATCAGCTAGATAATGTGAACTCTTGTGTTTATATAGCTGACAATTGTGATGTGATTACAGGTGTTGAGAAGGATGTGCAATCTCGTGAAACTTTTACAGCACAAGAGGAAGTTCTTGTGAATGTTGAGGAAGAGAATCAGTCTGAAGCACAGATAAGGGAGGTAACAGTTGACACGTTTGAACATTTTGTGCAAACTGAAAGTTTATGTATGAATGCAGGTGATGATGATATGCTTCAGCGATGCTACAGAGAAATTGCATTGTTAGAATATTTGTTGGAGAATCCAAAGTATGACAAGGAGATTGCAGAAGAAAGATTTCAGTGCAGTGAACAAGAGGGAAAGGACATCATGGAAGCATATGATATGAGAGGAAGGGTGGTTGACAGTCTTGAGAATTCAGCAGAGGATTCTTTGGAAAGTTTGGATCAGCATACTGATGTGCTGATAGTGGAGGAGGATTCAGAACAATGTATTGAAATGCTGACAAAGGAGTACAAGGCACTGAAGCCTTATATTTTTTATTCTAACAATTGTTTTGTGAGTACAGGTTTTATTGAAGATGCTGGAGAAAATCTGTTAGATAGAGAAATTGAATTGATGAGGCGGATGATGATGAAGGAATCCCGAAAGAGGCCAACAACAATGAAACCAAGGAGAAACAGAAAAACGAAGGTAGCAGAAGATTGCGAGAGCATAGCCAGTGAAACGATGCAGCATAAAGTGTGGAAACCTGGAGAAGAACATCAGAAAGAAGCAGTGGCAAGTGGAAAGTTACAGTACAAGATATGGGATCCAGGCATACACAAATCCGAACACATGATCAGGGGATCATGATTAATTTTAAGGTTGGGTGTATGATCCAGGAGCATCAAGACCATTTTCATTTGTAAATATGTGATAAAAGGGGGGTGTGATAATTTTAAATATTTCGTTATTTTTAATAAAATAGGAAGTGAAGATTATGTAAATATTCGTTTTCTAAATAAAAGGATATGAGAGAAATAGTTTAGGAGCAAAATCTGGGATAGGATTTCTATGTTTTTTCAGTTAAAATTAGGATAAGAGTGGAGAATAAAGCTTCACGCTTTAAATCATTATGAAAAAAGGAAAAAGCCTTCTTTTTGTAAGAGATAAGGTCTGAGAAGACCTATGCATTATCCATTATTATATGTAAATAAAGAAGCATCTAAAGCTCTCAGCAGTAGGGAGAGAGGAGCGATGCTAGAAGTATCATTATGAAAGTTCCTCTTGGCATTCTGAAGAATTGTTAAATGGTATGGATGTAATCAATAATTGATTTTGACTGTGTATTAAGGATTGGAATTAGCTTCCTATTCTCCGCTTAGCGCTTACTATGTATTGACGCTATATTGTGTATGAAGAGTGATGTTTTACTGTGTATGGGAGTAATTTAGACAGCTGTCGACACTCTGATTGTCATTTGGGTCTATTTATGAAGAATTTGACTTGTATTGTAATTCTGTTAGAATTGATTTTGAGGAGAATGCACCATTTGAAGTAAAGTGCCAGACGTAATGACTATCAAGAATTAATTGGTAATTCTAACGCTATCAATCATTAACTTGGGAGGTCAATGTTTAATTTAAGAACAATTCATGCATCAATAAGTGGACAAGGCGTAATTGAAGATTGAAGATTGGCGTTGTGGTTGTCATTTGGGTTACCTCTGCCGCAGTCACACAGTGAAATTGGTTCATCCTTTGTATATCTTGTCAAACTTCACATGGAAAATCTACACATTTGTTTAAATTGCTTTCCTTTCTATTTCCATTGAAACTTATTCGATTTATGCAAGGTGCCTCTATTTTTAACGTGATTAAAATGCCCCGCTATGATGACCATTCTGGAAACACACGGCTCTAGATTGGCCGATTGTATTCTTGCACCATACATGTGATTTTGAGGATATTTTCAACAGATATGGAAGGTTGGAGTTCAAATGTTCGACGATGGCAACCATAGAAATCGAAGTCTGCCTAGGTTTCTGGTATTTAGGCAGGCAATCGGGTTTGGCAATGAGGCATTCGTGAATAATAAAAGGATATTTTCAGCCCCACCATTGTTTATTGAAATCAAATATTCTAGAAAGGATGCAGGGCCCCAAAAGCTTTCGAGGCTGAAGTGTACACTGGCAGAACCAAAGATTAAAGTGGAAAATAAAACAATTTTACATGAGCTTTATGAGCAGAAGGGGCAAGGTCCTTACTATGACAACCTTAGGCGTCTAGTTAGAGGCTTGAAGTCACTTATTCAAAGTGGAGTTCGTGGCATTACTAAGCAATCTTAGGTGCTTATGATGACCAGTTCAGGAAACTTATCAATCAAGGAAAAGGAGTTGAGGACACTTACTGGGAGCTTGTAATAAAATATATCCAAGATGCATGTTTATATGCACAGTATTGGGAGATCCTGGGTATTGCGGTTTAGGCTTGCATCAAGGAACCTCAGCTAGAATGGGTGCACCTATTTTATCACACCCTGGACATCATTCCCAGAAACTAATATACTGAAGCAGAGCTCCGACATGACACAGGCGAGTGGGATACCTTGCACGTAGGGTTTTTGTCGACATTCCTCTTTGAAGATCAATGGATGGATCCCGTGGATGAAGCATTACAACCAGTAAAGGCTGCCATTTTCAAGGCACCACTAGAACCAGAGGAAACTGTGTAGCCCGACTGGTCGTGACAACTGAGCCAGGCTCTCAAATGCTATAATTTCTAGGTAGAAGATGATAAGGGCAATCTATGAACCATCAACATTCTAAAATCAGAGGGGAGCCGTGAGGTGTGCGGACCTGAAATCGAAGATTCGGATATCATGGCACCATTGAAAATGAGACAAGTCAATATCGGAACTGAAGAAGAGCTGAAGTATGTAATGCTAGGGGACTATTGGGATAATGCCACAGTGGAGAAGGTCGCCGAATTTCTTCGCAAATATCAAATTTCTTTCCCAACAAAAATCACGGAGCTAGAAGGTATCCTAGGAGACCTGGGAATGATGAAGATAACGTTGAAGCGAGACATGAAAGCAGTTAAGCAGCGACCCTACCGATTAAACCCAAAATATAAAGCAAAGGTCTGTGAAGAACTGGACAAGATGTTGGCAACAGGAATCATTGAACCTGTGGAGGATTTTGACTGGGTAAATCTGATGGTTGTGCAGGAGAAGAAACAGAAGGGTGAGATTCATATCTTCATGGATTTCAGGAAGCTAAATGATGCTTGTGTTAATGATCCATTTCCAACTCCATTTATGGATGAGGTACTGGAAAATGTGGGGGGGTAGGAAGCTTACTCCTTCATGGATGGGTTGTCAGGAAACCACCAAATCAAGATCGCGCCATAAGACAGGAGTAAAACAACATTCGCCACTGGATGGGGTTGCTTTCATTGCATGATGGTGCCCTTTGGACTGAAGAATGCTTTGGTGATATTTTCACGAATAGTGGTAGTGGCATTCAAAAATTTATACACAAGTTCTTAGAGGTCTATCTTGATGGTTGGACCATGTTTGGACTAGTTAAGAATCTCGTAGTGAGCTTACAGTTAATGCTGCATACCTGCCACTGACACCAGATTGTGCTAAACTTAAAGAAGTGTACTTTCGTTGTCCCATTCGAAAACCTGCTGGGCCATGTGGTCTCTAAGCAAGGCTTGATGGTGGATCCAGAAAAGATTGTCATCATACTCAATCTACAAGTGTCGTAAAATGTCAAACAACTACACACCACACTATGACACACTGGTTACTATCAGAAGTTCATCAAAAGCTATGCCTAGATCACAACTCTAATGGAACAATTGTTGAAGAAGGATGCTACTTATTCCTGGAATGAAGAATTCAACAAAATTCTAGAGACACTCAGGGAAAATATGGAATTAGCCCCTATATTGGTCTTTCTGCAATGAGATGTTGATTTTCACTGGGAGCGGTACTTACTCAACTAGGAGTGGAGGGAATTGACCACACGATTACATTCACAAGTCGTCGGTTGTCAAAAGCTGAGAAGAATTACTCCACTACCGAGCGTGAGGGATTAGCGATGGTATACATGCTTCAAACATTCTGCCACTATTTGCTTGGAGGCCACTTTAAGATGTATACTGATCACTTGGCGTTAAAATACCTAGTAAACAAGCCTGTGTTGGGGGGCGCATTTGTAGATGGTTATTTGTAATATCCCTCCCCTTAATAATAAATAATAAATAATACAAAATAATAAATAATACAAAATAAATAATAATAATATAAATAATAAATAATAAATCACTTAATAATAAATAATAAAAAAATAATAAATCATAAATGTTAAATAATAAATGATATTTAAAAATATACAAGAAATTAAATAAAAATAATAAAAAATAAAAATAGTAATAACTATACTAAAGCTCTAAATAAGAATAAATAGAAATAAAACAAAGAAAACAATAAAAAAAAACCAGTAAAGCTATCAAAAAGAAGAAAATAAAACAAGAAAGCTAAAAATCAAAAGAAAAGTAAAGAAATAAAACAAGAAAGCCAAAAATCAAAGTCGCATGTAGACACATGCAGTGTGTGCATGTGGTTCCCATCCAATGTTTTCTCTATTTATTAGATTGTGAGGAGGATGGGAGGCATTCCATCTTTCCGAGATTCTATCTTTCATTCTCTTGGGAGAATGGTGTTGTAAGACAGGAGTCATTGGCAGTAGTACGTTGATTAAGGGCTATTATTTTAGTCAACATTATTGTAAAATAAATATAAGAAGAGGATAGAAAAAAAAAGGAAGAGAATAAAAGGAAATAAGAAGAAAGGACAACAGCTCGTGAAAAAGAGTATTGTTGTATAATTTCTTCTTCTGGTACTAGTAGTGTGAATACTTGGATAAACGGGCATAAACAAATACCAGTTCTATATAATATGTTGAAGGAACAATTACCTACCTTGGATGAGAAAATGGTACTATTGATTGTGTAAATGGTATTATTGACCTTATAGTGTGTGCAGATTTCTCGACATTGTTGTCGAAAGGAACAATGGAAATTGCAGGAACACACATAGTTATGGTTGCAAGCTTAAAATCTTATGTCTTATGACTTATACAGGCATTTTTATTTCTTACCCAGGAAATTATTATGGCTAAAATGTATTGTAATTTTGAGGGATGGTGTTGCCTTCACAGTGCGCTTGTAGGAAGGCCATATAATTAATAGAAATAATACTTAATTCAACATAACTTCGGGACGAAGTTCCTTAAAGTGGGAGAGTATGTAATATCCCTCCCCTTAATAATAAATAATAAATAATAAAAATAATAAATCATAAATGTTAAATAATAAATTATATTTAAAAATATACAAGAAAATATATAAAAATAATAAAAATAAAAATAGTAATAACTATGCTAAAGCTCTAAATAAGAATAAATAGAAATAAAAAAATCAGTAAAGCTATCAAGAAGAAGAAAATAAAACAAGAAAGCTAAAAATCAAAGTCGCATGTAGACACATGGAGTGTGTGCATCTGGTTCCCATGCAATGTTTGCTCTATTTATTAGATGGTGAGGAGGATGGGAGGCATTCCATCTTTCCGAGATTCTATCTTTCATTCTCTTGGGAGAACGATGTTCTAAGACATAGGAGTCATTGGCAGTAGTACGTTGATTGAGGGCTCAGGGGTGGCCAGTTGTAGCAAATCCTTGTGCAATTGAGCCTACATTTGGGTGGAGAGTCATCCCCAAAACCTTGTTGCGGTAAGCCTACTTCTACCACAGGTAAGCACACGTAAGCACTATTCATAGTTTGAATTTAGTTAATTAATTACATGTTTATTTTCCTAGGTAAGTGCCACTCAGATTTAAATTTAATGTTAATAAGTTAATTACATATCTATTTTGGGCTGTTACATTACTGTTATTCTAGGAGTATGAATTTGAGGTCATCGTAAAGGTGGGATGTTTAAACGCAGGCCCCGATCACCTGTCGTGAATTGAGACCGGTGAAGAACCCACAAATCTAGATGATGGACTCCTAGATGCACAACTATATGTGGTGCATGTAGTAGATGGTCACTTTGAGGATATAATTCATTTCTTAACTACAGGAACCGCACCACAAGGATATTCTATTCAGCAGAAGAAGGAATTGGTGATACACAACAGATTTCACCATGATTTTATGACACCTCTACAAAATGGGCAACGATGAAATACTACGGAGATATGTCCTGGAGTTTGAGAGAGGACAGATCCTAGATGAAGCACATGGGTGGGTTGCTAGCAGACATTATGTGGGTCACGCCATAGCCCAGAAGATTCTTTGCACAGGGTTATGGTGGCCCACTTTGCATCAGGATTCGAAAGCATATTGTCAAGCCTACGACGTATGTCAACAGACGAGGAAACCATTGCGGAGGGATGAAATGTCACTCTAGCCACAAAAGATGCTACAGCCATTTGAGAAGCGGGCAATCGATTTCATACGACCTATCGAGCTGTGAAGGAAGACGGGAACATGCTATATCATCATGGTGATAGATTATTTGACCCGATGGGCAGAGGCACATCTGGTTAAGGATTACACAGCTGCGACAGCTGTGAAGTTTTTGTTCAAGAACGTACTAACAAGGTTTAGCTATCCCAAAATTCTCATGAGCAATTAGGGAACACATTTCCTAAATGAAACGATCAGTGCACTCACTGAGGAGTTCCAAATATATCACCAGCAGAGTATGCCATACCACTCGCAAGTGAATGGGACCATTGAGGCATTCAAAAAAATCTTGGAGAGAGTGTTGACCAAGGTCTGCAATGCGCAATGAAATGACTGGGACTTGCACATCCCTGTTGTGCTACAGGCATACCGAACCACGTGCAAGAAGTTGATGGGCCAAACACCTTTTCGGTTAGTCTATGACAAGGAGGTCGTTATGCCTATGGAATATATTGTGCCTAGTTTGGAGATCGCAACAATTACAGGTATGGTAGACTACGAGGCTTTGGAGGAAAGGCTCGTGCAACTAGAGGAACTGGAGGAGGAATGGTTTTTGGCTAGATTCTATCAACAAGTACAGAAACAGCATGAGAAAGTGTGGCATGATCACCTTATCAAGGTGTGCACCTTCAAGGAAAATGATCTAGTGTTGCTATATGATAATAAGTTCGAGAAATTCCCTAGCAAACTCTGAATGCATTGGTTAGGACCTTATGTCGTCAAAGAAGTTATTGATATGGGCATGGTTTAGCTTTCCAAACTCAATGGAGACCCCTTCCTGGGCCGAGTAAATGGAAGTCGCCTGAAGCTCTACATGGGCAGGCAGGCTGCCTGACTAACCGTTCGAGGGATAGTCTTACCACTCCAGCCAGTTTAAAGAAAGCGCGGGACAATAAAGAAATCTGGGAGAAAGAGGCATGAGTACCAGGCTACACATTGATTTGGCTCATCAAAAAGATAGTGGTTGCATGATAAAGATTGCGACGATGCATTGCTAAGAAGAGAGGTGACTGTTCCTGTCACTATTCATGACAAGATGTCTACATTATGGCAAAAGGGAGTGGGTGGTGGGTAATTAAGAGAGGGAGCATGAGTTGGATATGGAACAAGCTGCAACAAATTTTACATCAGGACACTAGAACAAGTGGGAACCAATGAATTCAAAATTCAAATCGCTTATAAATCACTCATGGGCATCCACTGGGTGACCTACACTTCTAGACAATACACGCTAGTTATCGATATGGAGCTATTCACTATCTCTTCATAAGGAATAAGCCCGAGGGTGGTGATATGGTCATTGAAGCAGCAAGACTCTCTAAGGAGAAGGGTGTTGATAGCTATGGCCATCCCACAGATTGCAGCATCGCCAATAGGGAGATACCGAAAAAGAGGAGACATGAAGCATAATTAGTCCGGATGTCGTCACCCCGCTGAGGGTTAGGTCGGTGAACTACATCAATATAGAGAAAGGATGGAAAGACAAAGACCATGGGTAGAAACGAAGTTAGTAAGTTGTCTCTGATGGACCTTGAGGATTGGGATCTCGCAAACAGTAATAACAGTCTTGCAAAATTGCAACACAAGCTGTAGCAGATAGTGTGAAGAGTAGATACAAAGATTGGAAGTGGTTGTAGTGTTACAACGAGGTCGCGTATGTGGATCCCCTGCTCGAGCTGAAATCCTATGAGGGGATGTTCTGTGTTAACCGAGCAGAGCAGAATGAGCATCATTGGTCACAGGGAGTGGCAAAAACACTAAAGTAGGAACCGAACAAAGCGTGGTAGGATAAAACCAAGAAGCAATAGGACGACAAGCACCACTCAAAGGGAGGTGAACCATGAAGCCACGACAGTGTGCCTCACCACACCAACGAGTGACTCAGGACAAGTCACGACGATTGTGTTGCGGGACTGTTGGGTAGTGGAGGTCCCGCGTAACAGTTTTGAGTCTGAGAGCCTATAAAGTAGGATAAAAATATTTTAAACCTCCAAAAATGTAAAAGACTGAGTCAATTTGTTGCCCACTCGAAAAATAACATAAAATAATAGGAATTAATTCAGTCCACAGACCATAGATAGGTATAAAACAAGTGAGGCTCTATGAGGGAAAGACTGTTCCTTTTGGGTATGATCTTGGATCTTAATTGTAATGGGTTTTTGAGGGAAGCTCTCTGAAAGCATATGTATGTCTGATTCGGGGGTTTGGGTAGTGGGCAGAGGCTCCATAGCTGTGTGTGCAGTGGACTTGAAGAGTCCACAGTTATGTGCTCGGACCCTTACAGCTAAGTGCGCATGGCGGATCTATATGTATTGGTAATAAGTGGAAATAAAGATAAGTTTCTTTTGCAAATTTTGTGTTACAATCTGAACTATCACGAATCTGATTGTATGAATGATCGATATAATGGTTTAATCTATGTCCATATGTTGATGTTATAGATATATGTGAATCTAAGTGTATTCTAAGTACATGAACTAGTTAAATATGTTAAATGTTTGCTTAAAGACCCTTCTAAGTAGATCTGAGTTACAATACTTCATCAAGTGGATTAGATTGGTCAAAAAATGTGATCATAGAAAGATAAAATCATTCTGGGTCTAAATTTGTGCGAAAGAGAGCAGTGCGACACTATGGAACGGTGTGTGAAACCTCCAGACCATATCTAGACATCACAAGGGTGTAGAAACCTGGTTCTAACACCCTCCTCTGCTACCTCGAGTGAGACCTCAATCTGTGCTCCATGGACTATTGCCGAAAGGGCCAGTAGTTGCGGGATTTGCTTGGCTAAATACTTCTTCTGAACCTGGCTCAGGCCCATATAAGCTAATAGGTGGAATATATGGGTCATATTGTATCGCATGAGGGTGTTAAGGTAGACCCAAATAAAATTAAATCCATTAAGGAATGGAAAATCCCCACAATCATAAAGCATCTTCAATTATTTCTCGTGTTGATAGGGTATTATCACAAGTTTGTTAATAATTATGAGATAATAGCAGCACCTCAAACAACATTACTTGAGAAAGATGCATTTTCTTGGACTCTAGAAGAAACTAAGGTATTTGAACATCTTAAATAGGCATTGTGCCAAAGCACTGGTCTTAGCTACCCCAGACTTCACAAAAAAAAAATTGTGGAATGTGATGCCTCAGGAAATCGAACTGGTGTTGTGTTAATGCAAGAAGGAAGACCCATTTATTTGGAAAATTGTCTAGCCAAAGGAAAGTATTCACACAAACCTATTCATGAGAAGGAAATGTTGGCAATACGACATGCACTAAAGCAATGTAGACCTTACCTAATGGGAAGACACTTCTAGGTAAAAATAGATCATGATAGTCTTAAATACTTTTTTGAACAAATATTATCTTCAGAAGAGCAACAAAAATGGGTTACAAATATGTTGGGTTATGAGTTTGAAATCATGTACAAGAAGAGGGAAACAAAATGTTGTTGTAGATGCACTCTTAAGAAAGGATGAGGATGTGGAAGAATTGATTTGTTCCATTTCTATTATCAAACCATATTGGATAACAAAAGCAAGGGATGATTGGAAGAATGATGAAGAAGTGTGAACACTCATTCAAAAGTTGTAGCAAGATCCCAATATATCTGATACATTTAGTTGGAAAAATGATTTATTATGGTACAAAGATCACTTATATTTTTGTAATAATTCCCAACTAAAACAAATGATCCTTTTGGAATTGCACACCTCTCCCTTGGGAGGGCACTATGGATTTTAAAAACTTACCACAAGGTCAAGAAGGAATTCTTTTGGGATGGTCTTAAATATGATATTCAAAAGTTTGTGGAAGAATGTTTGGTTTACCAACAAAATAAATTTGAGATAATTAAGACCTTGGGTCTGTTACAACCTTTACCCATTGCAAGTCAATGTTGGGAGGGGGTCTTAATGGATTTTATCATAGGTTTACCCAAGTCTGAAGGAAAGAGTGTCATCATGGTAGTAGTTGATAGACTTACCAAGTATGCCCACTTTTGTGCATTATCTCATCCATTTAAAGCTAGTACAATTTCTATTGCATTTATGAAAACAATTCAAAATCTACTGGAAACCTAAAGAGTATTGTAAGCAACAAAGAGCCCACTTTCACTGAAAATTTTTGGACGAAATTATTTTCTTCTTTGGGTACTCAATTAGCTCATAGATCATATTATCATTCTCAATTTGATGCTCAAACTAAGATAGTGAACAAATGTTTGGAAGGATATCTTTGTTGCTTTGTATTTGATAAACAAACCTAATGGGTCAAGTGGTTACCTATGGTTGAATGGTGGTATAACACTTCCTTCCATGCTGCAGCAAAAATGACCCCATTTATGACACTTTATGCATATCATCCATCGTCCATCACAACATCTTTAAGAGAAAATTCTAAGGTCAAGAAGTGGAAGATCACATAAAACATCAACAACAAGTTCTACAACTATTAAAGGATAACCTCACTTTGGCACAAAACTGAATGAAACAACAGACTAACTAGTATCGTAGCGAAAGAAGTTTTGATGTAGGTGACTGGGTACTTTGACGAATACAATCATATAAACAAATCTCCCTCAAGCAAGCTAATAAGGATAATAAATTATCACCAAAGAGCTATGGTGCCTATAAGGTGTTGCAAAAGATTGGTACTATGTCATACAAATTGGAGCTTCCTACATCCTCTAGAGTGCACCCGATTTTCAACGTTTCATGCTTAAAGAATATTATAGATGACAAGCTCCCATTTCAAACAATATTTCTAGAACTTGACAAGGAAGGAAAAATCATATTGAAACTTGAAGCTGTCACAAAAACAAAAACCGATAGCTACAAAATCGATCAATTTTAGAGTATCTCATCAAGTGGAAGAACTTACCCATTGAATATTCCGCATGGGAGGATGATAGTTTTATACAGAAACATCCAAAACTACTCAAGCATTGAGGACAACAATTTTTTGAAGGAAAGGGACATGTTAGGTCCCTATAATACTAGTATAGCACCTTATTGTAATTGTTAGTGCATCCCCCTTATTGTTATTTTTGTGCCCATGTAGTTATTATTGTGCCCCATAGAAGTCCATTATTGCTATATTTATGCCCTTGCATTATTACTGTTATGTAGACTCTGATTATATTGTGACCCCTTAGACTCGTATATATAGAAAAGAGGTCTTTTGATTTGTATCATCCAAGAATTGTTCATTAATGTAAATTAAATGCCATTTCCCACTCGAAGAGGATAATTTTTAATTCATTTATCTATCTATTTGTGAGTTGGTTGGATAATAGAATAGGTGTTATTACCTTCACAATCTTGTTTTTCTTTGAGTTTTTTTCTTTTTCAAGTATTGCAGTTTTCATTCTCTAACTGTTGGTCTTTTCGTTTTGGATGTGCTTCTCAAGAGTGTCAAGCACCAGAGTTTCCAAGGATGTTGTAACTCGTCATTTTGAATGATTACAGTCACTCATTCATCAATCCACATTCCATATTTATTTAATGGATCTTCCTGAAGTCCTATCCATTTTATGGGAGCTCTCATGTTTTATTTTGTCTGCAATTTTCGTCTCAGTTTATAGTGCACTTGTATATTAAATTTGGGTTTTCTCTAGCTGCACTAAAGGAGACCTATAAATTTGTGTTTTCCCTAGCTGCGCTAAAGGATACTAGCGAGGATATCGAGTTATCTTGGCTAGGTAACCCTTCCATAATACTTATATTTTTTTCCAGTTACTCAATGCATGAATAGTTGTAACCCTAAATTTTTTCCTTATACTTTGGTTTCTTAATAGGTGGGACTACTTTCGTGGTCTCATTATTTATATTGGGTAATATTTTGATGGATCTCCGGGTTCCATTATGCTTATCCTGTATTCCTTCTCCATTTTAGGTGAAATCAACTATACACCTGCTAGGGTTCATGTTTAGGACTTCCTGTTTCAAGATTCTTCTACCTTGGCAGTTATGGTAGCACACAACATAGAGAACCCTTCCCTGTCAATGTTAACGTGAAGGAACACAACTATAAACAATTACTGCCATAGTTTCACTTACCCTTCTTTCAAGGCCCTTCTTTGGGATATTGAGTGGCAACTCTGTGCCCTTTCTAGAGTATGTTGATGTTTTGTTCATTCTAAATGTATTCTTGATGCATTTAATTGTTAATAATAGTATATAAATAATAATTATATCTTGTTTATGATGTTCGTTCAATTGTCTCACTTGTTATGATAATTATTTTACACCCTGCATTGAACTAGTTCCTTATTTTTAACTTAGTACAGTGTTTCTTTCCCTTCAGGCTAAGTGTGCTCTATTGAATATGTTTTCTTCTTTTTTATAAAAATACTCATAATTTCCACCTTAGATTTATGAGTTTGCAGGACATTTTGTTTTTCACCACTTTTCCTATTCATTATGGAGAATAGTATTCATATATATTCTATAAACTTCCAATTAGGATTTATGGAATTTATTTACATTTTTCTGAATATTTTTCATTTGTTTAATATAAGGATAGGGTTTTGTAGAGTTAAGGTATTGTTCCAATGATATTGGTAACCCAACTTGGCCCTGAAACTAAGCCAAATATCTTATGGAGATATGCCAAGCTCCACCGTTATCATAATTCTTTATTTTCACTATAGATTCCGAAGAGAAAAACAACTCAGTAAATGATTCATAGTATAGCTTCCCCTAGACTGTACAGTAAATTGCAGGTTTGAAGGCATTATCTCACATAATACAATTTTACACATTTCATGGAAACATTTCACAATTTAAATACAATGGATCACAATTAAACAATGTAACATAAACTTCTACAATACTTATATGATGCTTCGTTCCCTTCTTATTCAAGCTAGCCACCAAATTACCTGGGAGAAAGTGCTCCACCCAACCAACGAGTATGGTATCCACTACCAGAACTCTCCCTGAGCCAACTTATTTTCCATAAAGGAAATGGGTAGTGACCTAAAAGAATGCTTTCTCTGGAGTAAAGACTACCCAGCCCAGCCAAGAACTCACATACTCACAAATATGTCCCAGGGCTTCCATTGGCCACCAACCAATTGAAGCATTCCTAACTAGCAGCATTCTTCTTCCCGCAACAGTGTCATGTCTGAGGGTCAGAAGCTTACAACTTGGTTATCCTCTCTTATACCTCCTCCAAATAGGTACCAAGCCTTCAAGGTTGTCTTAGGTTTTTCCTGCCGGCCCCCCCCCCCCCCCCCCCCCCCCCTCCCCCCACCCTCTGGCTCCATTGTCCCATCTGAGGTCAATTATCTATAAGGAGATGAATAGATGTCCCCTAACTATCCAGTACATCAAACTCTCTATTTTAGCGCATTTCCCTGTAATCTTATGGCTAACAATAACTTGTATTATTTATTAAAATAAGTAAACTCAAATGAATAAAATAACATGTATGTTTTACCATCCATTTTGGGTTTTTAACAGGCCCACATTTATACCAAGTCATTTGGAATAAAACATTGACAGCTTTATTAAGGGGTGTTACAACCAAAAATATTAACTATGATGATTTTAGTTATGATAACAATTAGTTGGAGAATATCTCTTCATACAAACATTAGGTATTGATATTAATCATCTAATACTTAGGTATTGACTTTCATCATCAGCTCAACTAGAATTATAACATTGAGGAAAGGATAATAGGAGGTTGGAAAGCTTATTATTACCTTGAAAACAATTGTAAGTCAATTGATATTCAAGTATGAAGTAAAAAGAAGCTCCTCTTTGAGACTCTTGTCACCCCTGTTATTTTATATGGATGTGAGACTTGGGGTTGCAATATATCTAGAGAATCCTCAAAAAATATTGAGTTGATCTAAAATCAATTTATAACCTACAACCTCAATATCAAAGGAAATACTCGTACCCTATCATATTAATTAAGGCCAACCTTCCCCCCATTAAAATCATGGCTATGTTTAGGTATTTTATGTATAAGAATAATCTTTACAACATGGAATCCAAAAGGTTCCACAAAATTTCTTCAAACTCTAGCAAAAACCCCCACCTCAGGTTAAGCAAGGTTGGCATAAGGATGTGCAGTCTTGGCTTGACCATTCGGGGATAAAGGAAGAGTTAATATTGGAGAATAAGGATAATATTATAAATACTATTAATTCCAAATTTAAGGATAAGTTTTGGGATGATAAGGATCTAGAGGGAAAGATGAAGCTAAGTTATTATAAGTAGGTGATCAACTCCAATCTTGCTAACCAAAATTATATTTCTTTTTTGTGAACAATGGTAAGAAGAAAACAAACATTGCAAACATAATAACTAATTCTAATGAGCTTCAAAGTGAAACCAAACGTTGGTCAGTTCCCCAAAAACCTTGGGACGAAAGAGTCGGTTACCATTTTGATAGTAAGTGTGTTTAAGATGAAAAACACTTTCTCTTGGATTGTCGAGCGCTTATATTCAATATCATTTCCAAATATTTTCCACTTTACCAACCTTTTGTTGTATTGTTGAACAAACCCCATTTTAATATATTATAGATTTTCCTATGAAATTTATTATATTAAAATAGCGACCCTTTAGTTTTAGAAAATCAACATAAAAATTATTAATAAAGAACTATAACCAAAGTTTAATACTTAGGATTTTTTTATTAAAACCCAAGTATTAAACCTTGATTATCCAAAAAAACCAAATTTTAATAGCTCCCGAGACCAAAACTATACTTAGGCTTCAAAAACCTTAAGTATTAAAAAATATGGGTTATTTAATCAAAAAACAAAATAATCGGAGTTTTTAATTCCCAAATTTTTTATCTTTATAAACTCTGATTCATTCAAATCCTCCATCACAAAGTTTCTAAAAATAAAGACTTCCCTGCAAATTTTTACTTATCGAAAAGCTAAAACTCTGTCACATCGCAAATAAACAAAGTTTCATAAGGAAAAGATCCCTCCGCCAAGTCCATTGTGATTGTGATATAAACCAAACCCATGGGGATTATTCAATACAATTCATAAAATCCCACGTTCGTGACTATCGCAAATGTTTAAAAAAACTTGAGTCTTAACCTTAACTAACTATGATTGCAATTAGGCCTAGACCTGATGGGAAAATCGACAATGACTCATTCAAATCTCACGTCCACGGCTATCACACTTTCCAAAAGTGCTCCCTCCTACCTCCTGCCTTAACCAATTGCAATATGCGATATAGTCAGGTCTACATGGATTATTCAATGCAATTTAATGAAACCCCATGGCCATGAAATCACAAGAGTATAAAGGTTCTACCCCGCTCTGCACCACTGATTGTGATTGCAATCAATGACGTCATATCCACATCACATGTGACATCATCTTCTAGGTCATTTCGCACATCGCAAATCGTAAATCTTTCAGGACTTAAACCATATGACATGTTTTCCTTCGCTCTGAATGTCGATTGTGATAAAAGAAAAAAACATACATATCTTATAAAACAAACGGCTCAGATCTAATCTGCCCAGATCAACCACAGATAATATTTCGGACCCCCCTATGCTCAATTTTAATTTTCTCAAAGGAGGGTCCAAAAAGTGGTTTTTCCATCCAAGCCCTATATCTACGTATTACTCTTTCCTTCTTTCAAACTCCCCTCTTCAAAAACCACTTACCAATTCAAACCCCCTTCAAAAAATGTCCAATGAGCCATGCTGCATGTTCCAAAGATTCTTGCTCATACCGATTATGATATGCGATAAGACCCTTTCCACTGCCACGTCATACACCACATCATCTACCACATGGATCTGCCCCATCATAGTGACATCACCATCATGACATCATTCGCAACAACACTACCATGTCACCACAAGACTTTGCAATCACAAGTTGTAAAGGGACACTATTTATAAGAAGCTATCCACCTTTCTAATGTTCCAATTGCGATATGTTTTAAGAAAGCCCCCTTTGGATTTTGTTTAGAGTACTCCAGGTCTTAAAATGATTGTGATTATTCAAAGTTCTACCCCGGGTCTAGTCTAAAAGCAATTACGATTTTGCAATAAGACCGTAGAGTCCAACTTGCCATACCATAGACCTCACTCTACATTACTCTCCATGATGGTTCTATTCAGATTTATTATGCTCTACAATTTTTCTTGATTTCCTACAAAACGTGATTTGTTTCAAATACAACTCGCTTATTAGTCTCATTAATTTTTACATATTGATTCCTTTTTTTGTGTTTAGGTTCATGATAGAGGAAGACAACTATGTTGATAAGTGACAATTTAGTTCAAACAGATAGACAAACATCCACATAATCTTATGGAACAAACAAAGAATATGAAGACATACAATCACATTCATAAATTTCTACCGAAAAATTGTTTTTCTTTAAGCGTATTGAAGGGATTTGTTTAAATTCCCTCAACTCTCTACACAATTCATTCAGTTATTTTTCTACTATTTAAGCTTGCTTGTTATACGAAACAAGGTTCAAAATTCGAAGGAGAAGCCTTGGAGTCTTGCACTATTGTACCTCTTAGTTTTTTTAATACAATGATAGGTCCCAAATATTGGGAGAGAATATTGTAATATGGTAATTGTGGATTATATCTGTTGGTGGGGAAGCTCTTGTTTATCATGCACTACTACTGAAAGGAGGAGACATTTTCTGCAAGAAGAGATTGATTACAAATTCTAAAGGATTGTGCACTACTGTCATTCTGAAAGGATTTGTAATTTGATTCATTTATTAATAAAGGATCATTTCATTTAATGATGTTTAACAGTATTGTTTACAAGATTTAACTTAAATAAAATCTTATTTCAGTGTTTCAAATTATATTTTGAATGTATGAGTTAATAATTGGATTCATGCACTATTCTTTAATCTTGAGTGTTAATTCATTTAAAAGTCTGCTTATACTATTCTACAAGCTTAATTTTAGATATAATATGAGAGTTGAAGTTTGCATAGGAATAAATAGTTATAATCTTATATCAACAATCTATCTTCCGATTTAGGATAATAATTGTTTGCTTGCATACACGATGTCTTATTTGAACTAATTCAGTAATTCATCATGAATCTTTGTAGTTCTTATGTATATGATAAATAAGGAATTGGATATATTTTCAATAGACATTTATGTAACTATTTACTAAGTGTTTAACTGTTAGCATTTATATTAATGAGGAATTAAATCTTGTGAGCTATCTCCTTGATCTATTTCCTTCATCTTAACTCTAATTCTTTAAAGCTTCTTTTCCCATTAAATTAAGATGTCTCTCAATTGAGAGAATGGTTGCCCCTTCCTCCAATCGAGATAGGTCAGATTAATTTCATTGTAGACTTAGTCTTGCATGTGTTATCATATATATTACATTTTATAAGCCCTCTTTCTAAAGAGGAAAAACTTTAGATTGGTTTGGTTGTTCCACAATAACAACTTAAGGGTCAATCTTCTTGCCTGATTAGCTAGAAGAATTGATATGATGTCCCTAGTTATTGGTAGTTAAATATATATTGTAAAACCAATAGTAATTGGGAAAAGTTAACTGGACCTCGTTTAACCAATCAGATACACTATTCCAAATGGAAAAGGAATTTCTTTAAGGTTTGAACCAGGTGGCTTTCCCCCATGTTAGTGCAATGATTTACGAGGCATCAACACCTTCTTAACTTCTTAATTCAAAAAACTATAGTGACATAATAGCACTTCTTGCCCTTCTCTTTTATCATAGAAATAAAATAGTAAAGAGTCTTAATTAATCTCTTACTTTTTAATGTCTGATAGACCATATTTCTCTTAGTCGACGTTAATCATCATCATCAAAGTCATCATATAATACTTTTAAGAATGTAAAATTTGAAACAGGAGTTATAAACTCAACATGGGAACTTTGGGAAAAAATCCCCAAAAAAACATGAAAATCAGTGCTAAAAATGAAAAGTGTGCATACTCGAATGATGGCTTTCTTTTTTTTAGGGTCAAATTTGAACATGTTTTAAAATTGGCAATGAAAACAATTTTTTTGTGCAAAAAACATCCTAAAAATGAAAAGTGTTGATATTGGAACAACGATATTTTTTTTGTAGGGTCAATATTCAACATTTTTTAAAAATGCCAGTAAAACCAAATATTTATGTGCAAAAAAACAGTTGGTTTTTAGGAGAAAAACACACTAATGTTTTTGGTAGAATAACATTTTTCTTTCCTTAGTATAATTTCAACATGTTTTAGTAATGATGATAAAGATAAAATAATGGGATCTGAAACACATTAAAATTCTATTAGTTTTAATCCATGTTGTTAAACATATAATAACATGACACTAAAGATTGCTAAAATTCTAATTATTTTCAACCATAACTTTAAAGATACAAAAAATTTTGGAGAATTTTCAACCATAAAATTAAAAAACCGTGACATTATGAACAAATTAAATGACTAAATTAATTAAAATGTCATTATTTGTAGATTGAATGAAACGTACATTATATCTCTAATTTATTGTAGCAATTTAGATACTCTAACGAATAAAAGTCATCATAATTAAAACATATAATCCAACAACATAAAAATGACTCATAATTTCTAATTTAACACCATATGGAAATCAATATTTTTATTTCAAGATACGATGCAAACATCAGTTATATAAATTGTCTTAATCAATTATTCAAAATCACTCATATTTGCTTGCACACCATTACACTTCACATCTTGAGATGAATTACTAGATGCAGAAGAATATGTTCCACATTCTTCTCTTTGATCAACTAGTGCCCCATCTGAGTCCACATGCATGCCAACCGTTTCAGGTTTCAAAATTCTTCTGGATCTAGGACTGGTTTCAGCAGACTCCCATCTCAAGGATGTTCCTTCTAGTAACAACCTTTTTCAGAATCTTGATCGTCTTGAAGTGAAGAGTTCCTCCCTTTGTTAAATTGAAGTCATAAACAAGTATGTCAACATACTCAAATTTTAAGAGGTCTATGCAGCGACGATTTATATTTGTACCCTTTCTTTTTCTCTTTCCACCAATTGTTTTATCAACTACCATCTCTAGCTTATACACAACATTGAGTGGGTGTGTATTAGTGGCATATCAATGTACTTCAACACCTGTAACATCTTCATTTTCTATAATGACCTTTATAACCTTAGCAACCTAGAATGGACAGTCATTGGGATCTCCACCTGCTAGCATTGCGATCATACAACTTTGCTTAATATCCTATACTGAACCTATGTAAAGGTCTTCCATGGATTCACATTGTGCACGAGATCTTTTGGAACCAATATACATCTCTCTTTCCTTTGCCTGTTAAGAATTAATAATACCTTAATATTGTTGTTGTTCAACAATGTTTCTTTCCTCATGTTCATTTGACACATTTTGTGGCCAAATAAATGCATTTTTCAAAGGTATATGGCCATTTGTTGTTTTTCAAATGATATCACTTTGATTATTCATATAGGACTCCCACCAAACTGAATCAACAATGTCAAAGTACTCATATGTATATCTAATACATTTTTTAATTTCTTCTAGGCAATCAAAATAATTTATATCTCTATTCTGTTTGTGTGCATTATGAACTTCAACAAATGATTGTGGTAACAATATATTTGATGCAAATATTGGATGATCTGGAATGAACTTCAAAAATTCCAAACCTGATGACGATGCCCATTCTGCAATAGTTGAATACTTCTTGCCTAATATTAGTGTTTTCCCATCAATTTTTTTTATACGAGATTGATGTTGGAAGCTAATTTCATTAAGTTGTTCAATGCATTTCTCTTCACCATGCTATCCCAAAATAAACCTTCGCATTTCAACAATTTCTTCCAACATCAAAAGTAGGCTCTGGTATGTATGATTTCTCAATACCTTCAATTAATGATGACAAGCTCCCAATTTCCTTCCTCCTCAATGTGACTAAAAAACAACTGAACATTTCATCAATATGGTCATGAGTGTGCCAAACAAGAAGGAAACCAACCTTTACCTTCTAAAAAATTCTGAATTCAACAAGCATGTTTTGATATACAAAAACAACCTGATTTTTGTTTTCATGGCAGGTGTTCTCCAATTCTAGATGCAAAACTTCAAGATGATTATCAGACCAATCAGAAAGAACATCATGAATTAAGGTTATTGTCAAATTTACATCATTATGAATATTTGGAGCTGTGAAGTACACCGTTGGAAACATTTTCCCATTAAATACGATACAACCGACCAAGTGATACTAAATAAAATTTTCCTCCTATAAATTTTTGGGTGTACGAACAAAATGTGGTAAAAGTGTTTTCTTTTGGTCCATACCATCAATTATCAAACCCAAATATTAATTTGAATTATCATAACACTTCTTTTGATGCTTGTACAATTTTTTCCTTTCACTTGTTTGTTGTTCGCGATGCTCCTGAACTTCTTTGACAATGGAATCTACACAACATAAAAGAAAGTCATTAAGAAATACGTTTTCATAGTTGATGACTATACAATTTTAAAAATTGAGTTATGAATGCTTACCTCTTTCTAACCCTTTACATTTATCCCTTTTTTATTTAAGACAAGCACATATACTACAAATCTGCATCCTCGTCTTCTTAGGAATATATACATTATTGAATTCTTTCTTCCATACCTTCACAAAATATTGATATGTAATAAATCAACCATGTCCCTCAGAAGCTTCTGCATATTCTCTGTATAAGTTGTAGATTTCTTGTCGTGAAAAATTATATAGAATATATATTGTCTCTCTATTTGGCATACACTCTCCATGCTTTGAAAACAAATCTTTCATCCATGACATTGCAGTATTTGATAATGGTCCAAATTGTGGTTTATGATGTACTTCTGAATAAAATGTGGGATCCTTTTCCAAATTTTCTTGGATTCTTGAGAGATGAAAATTACCCATTGAATGAAACATTTTTAAAGCCTTTCTATAGATAAATAAATACCCAATATGATAATCATAACCTAAAAATGTAGATTGCATGCACCCAACTAAATATGAATTTTTCATGCTTTTATTGATTGACAAATATCTCTTCCTTTTCTCTAACGCAAACTTGAAATCCATATGTTTCAAGCAATCTTTTTGACAACATTCACTTGAAATGAGAGCGCTGATAGAACTTCTTCTCATGAGATATTCTGCTCTACCCCTTGTATAACTAGAACATCTTGGATTGACACGACAAGGTCTACTCCTACTCCTCGATACAATATTTCCTGGCAACATCTCCATCATTGGATCATCATTTGCATAAGCATTTTCGTCATCATTCTAAGGAATGTTACCCTCACTATGATCATATGTTCTTTTGAAATACTGGCTTGGAGGATATTCTTCATCTTCTCCTTCTTCTGTGCTACTGTCATAGTCCTTATAATTAGGAGTAAATGGAAAATTTGACTTGTTGTTTATTGGATATTCTTCCTCATTTTCTTTCTCAATGTTGCTCTCATAGTCCATAGGATTAGGACTACATCGAAAATGTGATTGTTTACTTACTGAAAATTCTACATCCTACCCTTTGTCACTGCTACTCTCATAGTCCATAGGATTAGGACTAAGTGCTTCATCTTGTCCTTCGTCACTACTGCTCTCATAGTCCTTAGGATTAGGACTAAGTGGAAACTGTGACTCTTTATTTATTTGAAAATATTCATTATGTTCTTCATCACTGATGCTCTCATAGTCCATAGGATTAGGAGTAAGTGGACACCGTGACACTCTATTCATTTGAAATTCTTCATCATGTTATTCATCACTACTACTTTCACAGTTTATAGGATTAGGACTAAGTGGACACTATGACACTCTATTCATTTGAAATTCTTCATCATGCTCTTCATCACTATTGCTCTCATAGTCCATAGGATTAGGACTAAGTGTACATCGTGACACTTCATTCTTTTTAAATTCCTCATCATGTTCTTCATCACTGCTACTTTCATAGTCCATAGGATTAGGACTAAGTGGACACTATGACACTCTATTTAGTTGAAATTCTTCATCATGATCTTCATCACTGCTGCTCTCATAGTCCATAGGATTAGGACTAAGTGGACATCGTGACACTCCATTGTTTTGAAGTTCTTCATCATTCTCTTCATCACTACTACTCTCATATTCCATAGGATTAGGACTAAGTGGAAATTGTGACACTCCATTCTTTTGAAATTATTCCCCATTCTCTTCATCACTACTACTCTCATAGTCAATAGGATTAGGACTAAGTGGACACCGTGACACTCCATTCCTTTGAAATTCATCATCATGCTCTTCATCACTTGTTGTCATAGTCCATATGATTAGGACTATATGGACATCGTGACACTCCATTCTTTTGAAAATTTTCATCGCACTCTTCATCACTGTTACTCTCATAATCCATAGGACTAGGACTAAGTGGAAATAATGAATCTTTATTTATTTGAAATTCTTCATCTCGTCTTTCATCAGTGCTGATCTCATAGTCCTTAGGATTAGGACTAAGTGGAAGAAAATTGACTCTCTATTCGCAGTGGAAGAATTTCTGACATATTCATAAATATGAATAGAGTTTTTACACGACAAAGATGTTGATGCTTCCCAAAGTGAAACTTCACTATGAGAAGAATTCATGCCTTTAAAACATAAGAGGTTGAATGATACAAATGCAAACTCTCCTAATGATAATATATAGATTAAAGAACCCCGGCTGCGGGTGTACATTAAAGTGGGCAGTACAGTGGCAGAATTCCCACTGGGCAAGTGGCAGCCCAGATCCGCCATCTATAAGGTAAATCAAAGGGCCTGCCACCCCCGTCACGTTATATTGAATGAGGCTCATAACTCAGGCCTGCATTATGGCTCTCCCGCTATTCGTCTCTCCAGTGTTTGGATTGCAGACCGTCTGCTGTGGTATGTTCATAGCTTGGGGCATCGCTCTGAGGTATTTTAAGAGCCAGCCTTTGCTGGGCATGCATTATTTGATGTCTATTCTCTTTGCTGCTTGGCTGTGGATGCATTGTCTGTTCTGTTTGCTGCTGGTTCTTGGGCCTTGGCAATGGTCTCATAGGATTAGGCCTCGGCCCTCCGCACAGAAGGCCTCGGTCTATTCCTTTGGGCGTAGTATTGGCCAGCACAAGGCCCCCAGTTCTGGCTTTCCCGTCTGTAAGTATCCGTCTCTAAGTGTTCTCATCGCGCCCCTCATCGCTCTTGTTGACATCCCTGGTCTGCTCTCTGTGTCAATTCTTACCTTGCCCATCTGTGTCCCTTCTGCCTCAACTCCGTGGCCCTTTTTGCTCCTGTTAGCCATCACGCCTCTGAGAACGGTTCATCGATTCTCTGTGCCTCTTGGCTCACGGAGACTCAACTCACTATGCCATCCCCGCTCCAGTGTTATCCCTCACGCAATCCCAGTATGCCGCTGGAACGGCTTCGCCTCATTAGCAGAAGGGGTGGGTCTCAGGGAGGTTCCAGAGGAAGAGCTATCCCTCAGTGCTCCTCTCACACCACAGAATCCTCCTCCGAAGAAATTGACTCTCATGGTGCAAGGCGAGGACGGGGTAGAGGCAGAGGTCAGGCTCGTGCAGCTGCATGTTCGCACAGCTCTCATCCCTCAACCCGATTTCGCTTTCCCTATTCCCTAGACAACTCTACCTACTTTGTGTCTGTTCGGATTGAGAAGTGCGATAATGCGGCTCCTCCAGAAGTCTCTGCGGAGCATAGGCAACCTTCTCCTGTTCACTGTCAAAGAATTCAGCCTGCGGAGGCCTCGGGTGCGGTGGCGGGTCCAAGCGAGCCAACTAAAGACGACGCTCCATACACAGACTCGAGCGCGTCAGACTAGTATGGATGCATGATCGTTGTGGAGCAACCATCTACCTCCGTGGATGTATGAGCTTGCCGCCACGTTGTTTTAGTCCGGCCATGGCCCCAGGTGGTCGTTTCTGCGGTTCTATGATGCTTGTTCGGCGACTTCAGTTCACAGCCTTCTTCATTTGATAGTTTTTTATAAGCTCAAGAAATGGCTCAGCTATGTTCAGGTCGGATTCAGTTTTCATTCACGACTATGTTTTCGGCTCTCTCTCTGTTTGTATAACTCTCTGGATAAATTCTGGAACAGTTGGTTTTGGTCTGTGTCAAATTGTCTATCCTACAGTTGGTTCTGGTTTGTGTCTAAGTGTCTGTCTTTGATTTATGGTTTGTGTCAAATTGACTGTCTTTTAGGTATCAAGAGTATGTTGGACAAGTCAGATTTCAAGCGAAGTTTTACCCTCCAGTGTTAAAGCTCTACTACATCCATATTTCAGTATGGAGGATTTTTGAGGCCTGCCTCGATGTAATATTTTTGTAACCTTTTTGTATAATAATAGAAGTAGCCCAATTTACAAAAATATATATATATATATATATATATATATATATATATATATATATATATATATATATATATATATATATATATATATAGATTAAAGAATGAAAATTTCCCTCCAAAATTTTTGGCCAAAATTTTTCGCGCGAAAAATTTCGTTTCATGTATTTCTCTCCATAATTTTCTTCTACAATTTATTGAAAAATTTAAACTAAAATTTTCTTATGAAATAAATCTTTTAAATTAAAATTGTAAACTAAATATTTTACCTAAATTAATTTATTACTTAAACTACATAATATTTACTAGACAATTGATTTTTTTTTTTATATTTTTGTTATGCCTTCTAAAACAAATTAATGCCACTTTCACTGTGCTGTAAAACAATTCTGTAATGTTTGCTTTATCATAGTTTCCTATATTTCCATAACAAAATTTACATGTTAAAATTTATAAAAACAAATACGGTAAAACAATTCCGTAATTTCCGCTATATAATAAATTTCATTATCACTATTTGTACATCACATCAAGGTTTTCCAAGGTTTGTTAAATGACGTGGAGTGAATTTGTGGAGTAGCTACATTGCTATTAACAACATATTCGATGGAGGATATCGTATTCAAAAGGTTAGTTAATTTTTCTGATGTGAAAATTTTAAAATTAAATAAGTTTAATGAATTTTTATTTTTTTTACAAAATAAAAATGTTGATGACATAGATTTACATACTACATCTACAGTGGGCATGGTGGGCTTGATCATGCTCTCGGCGGCCAAACAGGCCTGTGGGGGAGGGGCGGGGGTGCTGGATACCCAGAACCCTGCCCCACCCCAATGACCCAATGGCCTATCACCCCAACCGGCCGTTGGGCAGGCGGGATGGGGCGGGGGATTTGGTGCACAGGAGATGCAGGTGATCAATAAAATCTCAAGGCAACATAAGATAGGTAAAATATTCATGTAAATAGGAACAGGTTGTACAAGGAGTTCTAGGTTGGGGAACATGTGTACTTGTGCATCAAATCAAAGAAGAGCTCTTTACGTATTGGCTCATGTGCCAAGCTAGCACCATAATTTTGTGGACCCTTCAGTATCATTGAGAGGATTGGGCCAGAAGCCTATCAACTTGCACTACCTCCAACAGTGAAAGTCCACAATGTGTTCCATGTATCTTTGCTTAAGAAGTATGTTAAGGATGTTGATCATGTGACTGATTGGCTTGTATTGTAGGTGGAACTAGATGACGAATTCCAGTTGAAGCCTTTGTGTATATTACAGAAAAAGGTTCTCATGCTTTGGAATCGAGCAATCGAGCATGTTAAAAGGCAATGGAAGCACCTTGGGCCTGATGAAGCTACATGAGAGATGGCAGATCAGATGCGGGGCATGTATCGTTCCTTGTTTGCCGGTTGAGGTAAGTAACTTTGATATGGTGGTCGGTAGTTCCTTTTGGTGGTTTGGTAGTTGTTTTATGGTGGTTTAGTATTTTCTTATCATGGCTTGGTATGTGCTTCATGGTAGTTTAGTATTTTCTTCATGTTAGTTTAGTATATGCTTTCTCGTGATCGATATATGCTTTGTGATGGTTGATATATGTTATATGATGTTTTGATATATGCTCAGATATGATGTTAGTATATGTTTGATATATGTTTTGGTATATGATTTGGAATATGTTTTTGCATATATATTTTTATGATGTTACTATATGTACACCCAAGTATGGATGTAAATATCATAACAACCTATGTTATGAAGCTCCACTATGCGGTATTGGTGTCACGTCATTATGGTTATGTTGACATGTTATTATGCTATCATGTGGTTATGTTATCATGATGTTATGATTCATGTGGATTGACACTTAGTAGGATGTTCATTATAAAGACCGTAATGAGTTGTGATATAAAGAACCACTATGTGGTATCTTGTCATGTTGTCATGATATTCTTCTCTTGTGCAGATATTTCATTGTCAATACTGCATCGAGATGTGTTATAAAGCTCCATGAGGAGTATGCCTTCTTTCAGCAGGTTTTTGAGGTATGTGTGTCATTGAACATTGAATATGGCGTCTCCCAAGGGGGAGGGTTCTGTAACAACCTTGGTGAACATTCCATGTAATAAAATTTGAAAAACAATGACCACAGATGAATGGGACACATATTCCAAGCTAAATGTTGGGAAAGACATCCTAGGGGATGTTTAATTGGTCATTTATGGCTAAGTAAATTGCCAAAGGTAATGTCTAAGGCATTAAAAGGAAAAATGGCATTTTTGGCACAATTTTTTATGAAAATAATGGAAATTAGGAGAAAAAGGAGGTGAAAGGTCACAGGTTGCATGTGAGGAGGAAAATGAAGAAAATAGAGGCCTCATTCATAAAATGTCTTCTAAGGATCAGTTGGTAAGCTTTGGTCAGTTTAGCTGTGGAGCTGTTTCATTATTCGCTCTCTCTCATACTCTCGAAACTTAGAGTTTTCTTGGAACAAATTTTCATTGAAGCAAGAAAGGAAAAGAAGGCAAGAGAAAGTAAAGATCAATCAGGGAAAGGCAAGATTAAACAACTACAACAAGATTCATTGTAGGTATCGACTTGCATGTGTATTTTCCTTACTAGATTTGGCATGCACGAGAATGCATGTGTTTCTTTTCTACCATGTCATGGGTTTTCCAAGTGTGATATATTTTCAGCCTAGCCTTGCCATTTCCGAATAGCTTTGATGGGATGGGTTATCTCATTCAGTTTATGTGGGATGGCTAGATTGGATTCAAATATGAGTGGGGTGGATCTTCAAATTGACAAACACATGGTGTAATGGTCCCTAAACCAAACTAACGATGCACAATGCCACTGGCCTACTAACCCATGAACCAGAGTATGGGTTGCGATAAAGCTAGATTGTGTGGCTTGGTGGGCCTAGGAATCCTTTCCAGTGAATGGAGGGGTATACGGGAAAGCAAAAAGGTGGATTTTATCTCCTTTGGGCCTATTTATCCCGAGATGGAATGCACAATAAAGCATGGATAGTATGTCCCAATGTAAGGCCTAGTGATCCTTGGATCAAGCTACAGATGCATGGTAAAGCCTGAGAGACTAGGAGGAAGTCAAATTCCTCATGGTGTAGGTGGATAACTCTGGTGGCATCCACATTGATTAGTGTTTTTGATGTGTTCTATGAGTCCCACATTCATTCTTGGAATATTTTACGGGGGTGATTGGCTAAATAGATACTTGACTCAACCAATATTTGGGGTGGTGGAACATGGTAATCCATCACTGGTTGGTTCAATGCATTGATCTATGAGAAATTAAATCCATTGATTTTCATGTGTAATGTATAATATAATATATATTATATATATATATAATATATATATGGATTTTGATGGCTGATATGTTCATTGTAATTATGTTCCTATTATGATGGTTAGATGTATATTTTGTGACAACAACTATGTATGGCTCTCAACATGTTTTTAGTTGTATTTGAATGGAGATGGTATCTATGACCTAATAAGTGAGAAGGAAAAAAATTACAGGAAGAAACAATGGTTCATGGAGATTCTCAGATAAGTATGTGATCCCTAGACTTAATTCTTCTATTTACACCTATAGCTTACATGTTGATGATATGTTTGATGAAATCCTTGTCATGGCTAGTCAGTGTCTAGTTAAGGTCTTCATAAACTATTTACTTTTGCAACATTGTTCCCCTATACTTTACTTGATTATGAGATTTCATTCAATTCTATACAGTGGCCTGGGCTTTGGGCCTGAAAAAAGTGGCTTAATTCCCAGGGTCACAATCACAAAAATGGCAAGTTTGGTCCATAGTCATTGGCATGTATGCCTATGAGACTGACTTTAGGTCTGTGGCCTCTTCCTTTCCCATAGCATGAGAGCGACTAAGGCCTTAGAGATCTAGAACAACAGTGGGACCTAGGGACAGACTGTATGAGTGGCTGACTTGTCTCCTAAGGGTTGTGTTGATGATCTTGGATGACTGTATGTGATGCTTCATCAATTCCACTTCCTTAAGGTTACCTAGGAGGTCGAATATGATCATAGTAGCCTCTCATCTCATGTTTACCCTAGTTGGCATGGTTACTTAGCTGGATTTGGGAGGAGGGTGTTACAACAACACTTCCCTTGAACTTTGCAAATAGTTTAGAATAAGGTTCTCGTTTGCGCTAGATCAACAACTTATTTCTCCTACTTAATCGACACATTTTTCATCATCAAGGCCTCTCCTTCCTTTTGCACATTCTCAACTTCCTGCACTTTTACTTTTTCTTCCTCTAATGGAGCAACGACAACCTTCCATTGGTCTACCTATTTTTTCTTTGGAAAATAATATGCCATGTGTCCAAGATTTCCACATCTGCAGAAACAAACCTCTCTTTATATGTCTCTTCCTCGTCCCCTAGAAAAGTATCTTTGGCCTCTAGACTCTCCCTCTTGTTTTCATTGTGGACTTGAGCTATGAGCTCCATATCTTGGTGCAATAGATCTCCCTCTATTTGTTCATTTCCATCTTCCTCTAACAACACTCTTACCTCTACCAGCTTGCTTCCTTGCAAGTTTTTCTTCAGCATTTAAAGCTAACTGATATGCCTCCTCCACCACCTTAGGTGATAATACACTAATCTCATCATGTATTTGCATTCTAAGCCCATTTATATACCTTTCTATCTTATTTGTAGCCTACTCTAGATATCATGCCCTAATATTTACCTTGTAAAATTCTTCAGTGTACTCTCTCACTATGATTGCCCTCTGCCTAAAGTTTTTCATACTCCTTAACAAGGTAAGATGGTAATCCTTAAACCAAAACTTACCTCTAAATTTTACAACCATCGTATCCCAACTTTTAATTTTTTTTCTTGTTCTTCCTCCTTCTTTCTAAATTTACACCATCCCACCAGAGAGTTGCATGACCCTTTAACTTATTTACAAAAAACTTGACCTTCTTCTCCTCATCTATTTCTTCATATTCAAATAATTTATCCATATTTGTGACCTATTCAATAAACTCCTCTAGATTCATGATGTCTATATGAAAATGGCAATCTGAAAGTTTTATGGGCTTCCAAACTTCTTGTTGTGGGACCCACCGCCTAGTTTCAATCTTGCCCAGATTTTATTATCGCCACTTACAAATACCTCCTCATTGTGCTTTCTCTTGCAACCTTTTTCACTCGTCCGGCAACAATTAAACCCAGAAAAAAACTATTGGACCCTGCGCACACTTGGCATATAAAACCATATGAAAATGTAAGTTATCACACAAGGACTCACTACAATAAAATTAAAATCTCTCACTCTACACACTCTCAAACTCATTTTTATTAAAATAGAAGAAATATAAATATTACAAGTGGTTTGGTTGATATCCACAAATCTATAATCTTAAAAAACAATTTAGAGAAAATTAAACAAACTACAAAATCTTTGCAACAATCTACTAAATTAAACAAATTACATAACAATCTAAATAAATTCTCTCCTAACAAACCACTCAATGAGGAACCACCTCTAGTAAATTGTTCTGACCTCTCAATCAATGAGAATTATGTATGCTTCTGCATCAGAACTCTAGCCCACATCTCTCAATGGAATTAGGATATTTTATGGATGATTTGGAATATGGGGATATAGTAAAGCACATTAGTCCCCTGTGGGAAATTCTAAAAAGAAATATTCTAGGAAGTGCACCTATCAAACAACATCCTGAGCACAAGATAGGCTGGAAATAATTTGTACACCCAATCAAAGAGGGATACTCAATTTTTTTCTTTCTGACTAGAATTCCCCCGAAGTCTACTATATGGAACAAAATATGGGATCAAAATGCTCTTCCAAAAGTCAATATCTTCTATTGGCTATTGCCTCACAAAAATTTACTATCTTTGGAAAAATATAAGGAAGAGAAGAATATAGGGTCCATCAAGATGACCTCAATGTAAATCCTAGGAAGAATCTATCCCCCACCCTTTCTTGAATGTTCTTTTACCAAGTTTGTTTGGTTTATTTCCCTTGGTCCTTTATTTCCAAAGACTTAGTGGCCTGAAAGTATTCAGGATTTTGTTTCCACCTGAAACAAACTCTACTTGGGCTCTGTGGAGCTATAAAAAGGGTCTCTTTCACCTCTAGTTACAACACATTAATATGTCGATCCGGGAACGTTTCGCTATTTCAAAGAGTGTCTCAGTCTGAGGCTTAGCATTTGCCAGAGTAATGCTCGTAGTACAGTTGTTCGAAACTAGAAAAGTAAATGGATGCGTGTCTACAACTTAACTACTTCAAAAGGCTAACTTACACATTCAGATATTAAGCAATGTATCAGTTAAGGGTTCGGTAGCAATAACCCATCCCTTTAGAAACTGATGGAAAATAAATTAGAGAACAGATCAGGGGTCTGGGAGCTGGGCAATAGATGTCAATGCTCACTACAGCGTGGGATTGTCCTTCACACCAAAATAACAAATAACAAGAAATGGAATGGCAGATAAAGAGAACAGCAATGAAATGGAACAACAACCTTAAAATGGAACAACAATTCAGAAATGGAACAACAATTCGGAAATGGAACAGCAATTAGGAAATGGGACAACAATCTAGGAATAGAGCAGTAACTAAGTCTAACAAGCTGTTAATCTATTCAATCACGTGCATTAGTCATAACCAAACATCAATCCTTCATTCTTAAAGATGTACACACAAATGGAACAGGACTTCCTACAAATACATGATGGAACAACACTGAAAACCATATAAACACAATGTGCTCACTCTGATTCAGTTGTCACTCTAATTACAAAGTGTACGATTGCATCTCAAGATGAAATAGTAATATTCAAGAATTCGATAATCATATAAAATCAGAGCTTCCAAGATAAATTCTGTAATGCTAAGGCACACTCGCATAACACAAAAACTCTGTAATTGAACAATAGTATCCTATAGAAATTAACCGTATTATACTAACACCTAAAGGAATAGTAACATGATGCAGCGTCAATACAACACTTTTGTTTGTAGGAACATTAATGGATTAAACATGACAGAGCATGTGACGTAAACTTTATAAAACACGTCAGATTACCAGATCAGGTTGATAAGGAAACCACGCAGAAACCACGCGTAATGGTACAAGAGCAAGTGTCCTCCAGGGCCAGGCCCTTATCCTCCAGGGGTACACCGCTTAAGGTTATTCCAGGCTCAAAGATAAAAGAGTAACCAAGTCTGTATTAATGCATGAAGTAAAATTACAGTAAAGCAAGTCTTAAGAGGACGTAATGATCATAGTCTTGATATTTTAAAAGAAATTACATAAGAGCATAACCCCCACATTAGTTAACAATGCTACGCCTTATATAACGGTGACGACAGATATATCTATATGGAGAAATAGATAAAACAACGATCCCTCAAGATCAAGGATCCTGAGGGATTCGCAGAATTGTTAATCCTGAGTCACTTCTTCTCTTTTCTGCGCTGAGATGGTATCTCCACTTCCTTTCCTGGGTTGGTCCGTTTTGATCTGGTTTGCATGCGGTCTCCCGTCGAAGGGACAACAGTTTACCCATCTTTGTCTTTTCCTTTAGGACGGCCACTTTTTGTTTTTCCTCCCTCCTGTACATGGAAACGACAATTTTCAGTGTTCTATATTAATCTTACATGTTTCGTTATAATTTTTTATCATTTTCTAAGTTCATAATGCAAAAAGGCTTCTAAGTCCTAATGAAAAGATACTAAGATAACCATCAAAACATACCTTCTTTGATACTCCACACACCCCCCTACTTACCCTTTTTCATGGCCTCATGAAAATATTGTAGTTGACATGCAAGGCAGTGACTAAGTAGGCTGGAGATGGAATCTCATGTGAGGGCCTACAGCCGTGATGCGAAACTAGGTAATCAAAGAAATGCTTGTCTGACCCTCAGGCATCTCATATAGGGCTTGGTATTCAGGTGGAGGATGCCAAATGATTGGACTCCAGAACCCATATCCTAACTAGGATGGCCCTGCCCTCAAAACAATTTCACCATAAATGCGAAAACGGTTGGCAGCTAGTTTAAAATTCTCATACTTAAATGGTTCTCTGAGCTGGATATTCGAATTAGATATTCGACATCAAAATTTAGTTGCATCAATGGCAGGGTCTTTGATAGAGGAAAAGTATTCAAGTCCCTGTCGAATGATTGCCTCATGCATGGGTCCTAATGCTTCAATCACTCCTGGAGTCTTCATGAGATTTCTATGTTTCCTCCATAACTGTGCTGGGTCCCTAGGATCAGCTCTTATCCATAGATCTAATCCATTTTCTTGTCTTTGAAAAGCATTATAGGCTTTGAGCCATTTAATTTGATTAACTGCAAATGAAATAAATGCCTATAATTGAATGTCCCCAACAAAAGGGACAGGGTTCAATTCGGTATCCTGTTCTAGTACAAGGTTATGCAAGTAAAATTCACACAATAATCTCTGCACTTTTACCCCGTAGTGTTTACAGCAGTTTATGAAATCATCTATGGTGTTAATTTGTATGGGAGAACCTGCTTTAACAACCTTTATTTTCAATTGCAAATACCTTTCCATTAAAAACAGGGCATAGTTCTTAGCAGGGGCTCTACATTCTAGGACGTCATTGTATAGAGAACACAAGGTATCCATCTGTTTGATAACTACATCTAACCTACGAGTTACCTTTGCAACTTTCTCTTATTCCTTCCACCATCCTTCAAAGGCCTGGCTTTCCGATATTTTTCTCGGGGGACCATTTTCTCCCTAAGCTTTTCTGCTTCTTGCTGAGCTTGCTTCAAACCCTTCTAGAGGGTTACTGTTTTCGGATCCTTTTTCCATGCAGCAGTGAAGGCCAGGAGCTTTACCTGAACTTTCCTATTGCGCTGCTTTGAGTTCAGAACCCTTATTACTCCCGAAGGTGGTGCCTCCGTCTGAATTATCTTATCATGGGTCATCATTTCATCCGTTTCTATTTTAACACGAACATCATCCCATTGTTGTTCCTTTTCACTTGGAACAACAGTCTATTTTTCAGCTTCATTTGGAATAGCAGCTTGGCTTTTGTCGGGGTTTTGAGTAGCAGGATGGATTCTGGTCCTTCGTATCTTTCCCTTAACGGGTTTTGCTGGTGTGGTTAGACTTTTTCTTCCTGAAGTCCCTCTTACCCTTTGCCTGATTTTTAGAATCCTAATCTGTTGCTGAAGATGGACTATTATGTTCAATAATCTTTGCCATTCCTTTCATAATTCCCTTATTTCTGCCATTTCTTCAGAAGGAACAGCAGGTTGTTTACTGCGGTCTGGACTGCGGCTAGCTTCCTGATTTTCTTCCTGGGGTGGTTGTTCCGGGGCAAGAACCTTAATTGTCTCTATTATTTCTTAGGCTATTTCTTTTTCTACCCTTATTTACTCCGGACTTTCTTCTTGTGCCTTCTGATTAGGAATAGGTTGTTCCTGCTCAGCATTTTCTGACATCTTCTCATCATGAACAGACAGATTTTCTACTTCTGCCTCTTTTGCATGTGATTCCTCGGGTGCATCTTTCTCCTGGAGTTTCTCTCCTGCATGGAGGTCTGATGGACTCGAAGGTTGGCCATATTCGCCCATATTGGCCAAAATTTTGGCCAATTCATCTTCCCCTAATGGGTCTTGTAATGGGTTGCCTTCCTGCTATTCCATTCCCTCCTCCTGCTCGGACTGCTCGGCTTCTTTTCCCTCGTCTCCTTCCTCCTCAAATTGCTCGTTTTCCTCCTTTTTTTCTTCTTCTTCTTCTGCAAATTGCTCTGCCTCCTCCTCTTCTTCTTCTTCTACAGATTGTTCTGCCTACTTTTCTTCTTCTTCTTTTTCTTCTGCTTCTGCAGACTGCTCTACTTCCTCATCCTGCACTTCTATTCCCTTGTCTTCCCATGGGGATTGCTCATCTTCGATTTCCACCAGCTGGCTAGTGCCTTCCTGGGGCTTCTCTAGCACTCCTCGTAGTCGTGCTAGTCGGACCGATTTCCTGCGTTTTTCTGATTGCTTGGGTGTGCTGGTAACATGTTTCTACTTTGCTGATTTCTTGTGTTTTTTGGGTTGCTCGGGTGTGCTAGTGACCTGCTTCCTTTTTTCCGGACATTTGGGTGTGGCCAACCCCCCATTTACAATGGTAATTGGTTCTTCCCAGCTGCTCTGCTGTTGGGTGAGACTATGGTTGACTATCAACCGAATCAATCCGTGATGACTAACAACTGACTCTACGTGTTGTGCCTTTTTCATGCTTCGTGCAACGTCATGAAGTAATGAATTCAACAATGTAGGTAAATTTACAGAGCAATTCTGTTTTAGAACAGCTAGGAGTTTAAGATGTCGTGGTCTTACCATGTCTTTTCTGCCTTCACAGGTGATATAGCTTTGCATGGTCTCGGTAATTCTACCCACGACCCTCCTAGTGTTGCTGGCAGCAGCCTCTTTCCTCGAATTGTCAGGCTTTGTCCCTTGTGCTGGAAGATCTCTATAATCTTCTGTAGCCTTTCCTTCTTGAACGTCCATACTGGTCCAGTGGCTGGTAGTCCCGAGACTTCTACGATTATGTCATCGGTGACTGCTATACATTTTCCTCTTACTGTGTAGTAGTCCTCTTGCAAGTTCTGCAAGAATTCAATCACTACTGTTTCATTAGACTCCCTCAAGCAGTTAAGATAGGTCAGCCATCTTGCTCTTGCCAGGATTTCCTGGGTAGTAGCCGAAACAATTAACACTTGTGGTTCTCTACGAATTGATCTTCCTCCCATAGTTTCGCTGCAAATTCTCAAAGGAACAACAGTTGTTTGTTGAAACACAGAGAAGTTGACGGACGTAAAACTCGTTCAAACTCTAATGCTGCAGCGTATACAGTGGAAATGGCTTTGAACAACAAATCATATAGAAAAAACAAAAAAAATAAGAAGACATAATACCGTTGAGCCGTGTTATACCCTAGTACACAATCTCCCAAATATCGAGCTGACACATAGTTTGGGGAATGATGATGTTAACCTCCCCCCCCCATAATGTGATAGGCTGTCCCAGCGATCAAATAAAGGAGCAGTGCCCGTTCTGCAACAAAGTCCTTAAGGAACAGCGTATGGCAATATGCCATGTTTACAAAAACATCCTATTACTAAAATCCAGGTATAAAGTTGCGTCGCTTTAATACGTAAGAGACTGCGATGATTTGATGCAAGTTCGGGATAAGACATTTGTCGTAAATAGAGAGTCTCATGCGGTCATTGTCACTGGTTCTGTAATGATTGGTGATAATATATAGTCATGCATTATACGGTGGGGGTAAAACATATAATTTATTACCATGGCATAAAAAACAAAAGGATGCTACTAACTTACCTATTGGTGTAAATAATGCAACTTCAATACCATTAATAGTGCTCTGCTACCGACAGGTTTTCATAACCTTGGCAGAGTTGTTTGTTTCACCCATGGAACCATAGTCCTTTTTGTATGCTAGGGAACATTGTGTAATGTCAAAATGTAGGCCATTATGCTGGTTTGGTGACCAATTAGTCATAATTCCATTCACAAGGAAGGAGCGAATAGTGGGCAGGGCGGCTCGTGATGAGACCTCCTGTTCCAAGGGTTGTTTGTTTGATATACCTTTTGGACCATTTCCCTAGTGTGGTGGCCATAGTGGGAATGCTTCTTTTGTCCTGATAATCATGGTAGGCCAGCTCTTAATGAGACTTCCTATCCTGCGATTTGATAATTTAGAAACCATGTTTGCTCCCTTTTTTTTGTTTTTCATGAAGTGTCTTCCCTATTTATACACAAAGGGTGGTTCAACACTCCTTAAGGGTAGGAATGGTGGAAGAAGTCTTAATATCCCAATAGGAAGGTATAGATCCTTTGCTCTTATTGCTGAATGATAATCAAAGAGGATTAAAAAGGGACCATCATGATACAAATAACCAATCAGAACAAAATTAATAGAACAATGATAGCAAAAGATGATGAATAAGCATGTCTTTCCTTCTGCCTTCTCACCAATTCAGGGCAGTTTCTTATAAAGATAGTGATTTATGATTGACTGATTTCTGTATGTTGTGTTTTTGTTCCCATTACATAAGTGCATAGCCATATTTAAAAAGACTTGAAATAACGTGAGCAATAAGCATCCTCAATTTAGAATAGCAAAAGGAGCAAGTTGTTTCACAAGGAGAGAAAAAGCATACAAGTGGTGTTTCTTTTGAGGAAGGGAACAACAATAGTTCACAAATGCTATTCCTTTGGAAAAGGAACATCAAAAACATACAAATGTCGTTCCTTTGGAAAAGGAACAGCAGAAATAAAAAATGTTGTTCCTTTGGAAAAGGAACAGTAGAAAGCAAAAGTGTTGTTCCTTTGGAGAAGGAACAACAAAAATAAAAAATGATGTTCCTTTAGAAAAGGAACAGCAGAAAGAAAAAGTGTTGTTCCTTTTGAAAAGGAACATCAAAAATAAAAAATGTTGTTCCTTTGGAAAAGGAATAACAGAAAGCAAAAGTGCTATTCCTTTGGAAAAGGAACAACAAAAACACACAAATGTGGTTCCTTTGGAAAAGAAACAACAGAAATCAAAAGTGTTGTTCGTTTGGAAAGGGAACAACAGAAATCGAAAATTGTTGTTCCTTTTGGAAAAGGAACAACAGAAAACCAAAATTGATGTTCCTTTGGAAAAGTAACAGCAAAGACACACAAATGTTGTTCCTTCGGAAAAGGAACAGCAAAAACACACAAATGCTATTCCTTTGGAAAAAGGAACAGCAAAAACACACAACTGTTGTTCCTTTGGAAAAAGGAACAACAAGAACACACGAATGTTGTTCCTTTGGAAAAAGAATGGCAAAAGCACACAAATGTTGTTCCTTTGGAAAAAGGAACAGCAAAAACACACAACTGTTGTTTCTTTGGAAAAAGAAACAACAAGAACACACAAATGTTGTTCCTTTGGAAAAAGGAATAGCAAAAACTCCTAATACCGTTCCTTTTGGAAAAGGAACAGTAGAAGCAACAAAACTTTGTTTCAAACATATGTACAAAAGTAACTCAAGAAGTTATGTACAGACTGTAAAGAAAAGTAAATTCCTTAGTGAATTACAGGTGAGGAAGACTTCTCTTCCTCCCTCGAAATCTCCATATCTGAATCTTGGCGTAGCTGTTGGCAGAAGGACTCCTGAGTAAGTGGTTTGTGATAAAGATGGACTAAATGGCCATTTCCCTTAAAGGCATATCCAGAACCATCAATATTGATTAGAGTAAGGGTACCATTGTCATGTACCTTCTGGATTTCATATGGTCCCAACCAACGAGTCTGGAGTTTCCTGGGGAAGTCCTGAAACCTGGAGTCGTACAAAAGAGCCCAGTCTCCTTCATGGAAGACTTTATTTTTAATGAGAGCATCATGTCATTTAGCTCCCTGCTGCTGTATCAGAGTAGTGTTTTGAAGTGCAGAGAGCCTAAGTTCATCCAGCTCATTGATCTGCTGTAGTCGATTAGTTTGTGCCTGAGTTAGGTCTAAGCCAACTTCCTCTGATGTTCATAATGTTTGGATTTCAAATTCTATGGGGAAAATGGGTTGTTTTCCAAACACTAGGTGATAAGGTGAGTAACCAGTGGTACTCCTCCATGTTGTTCTATAAGCCCACAATGCTTCAGGTAGTCTGGCAGCCCAATCACGTTTATGTGATGCAACAGTTTTCATTAGGATCGTTTCTATTATTTTATTGATGCTTTCTACTTGCCCATTTGCATGTGGGTGGTATGGAGTAGTAATTTTATGCTGGACATGATAGTCGTTAAGTGTTGCAGCTATTTTGTTTCCAGTAAACTGTGGTCCACCGTCTGTAATTATCTCTCTTTGAAGGCCATAATGTACAAATTGATGGAACAGGAACTGTATAACAGAGTCTTTTGTGGCTCTTAGCAATGCCTCTGCTTCAACCCACTTGGAGACATATTCTGTTGCCACCAAAATGTATGTTTTCTGGTTTGATGATGGGTTGATTGGTCCCACAAAATCAAGAGCCCATCCCTCAAATGGTTCGATGACTAGCTGTGGTTTCAAAGGCATCTCATTCGACTGACTAGGGCATCCCGCTTTCTGGCAACTGTCACAGGGTTGGACAAATTTCTTTGTGTCTTTGAAAATTGTGGGCCAATAATACCCTGTTTGTAACAATTTATGTCTAGTCCTGCGATCAGCGAAATTTCCACCACATGGTTGGTCATGGCAGGCTTTCAAAATGTCAAAAATTTCATCCTCTCGAATGCATCTCCTGATATGCATGTCCGCCCCTGTGTGAAACAAATAGTCCCCAATCTAGGAAAATCTAGTACTTCGTTGAACAATATGTTTTCGCTCATTAGGGGCTAGATGATTTGGTAACTTACCTACTGCTAGGTAATTGGCAACGTCAACATACCAGGGTGTTTGAACGGCGACAGTAAGGAGATGCTCATCCAGAAATTGATCTTCAACTGCTGCTGCATCAACTGGCTTTGGCATTCTTGAGAAGAAATCAACTACCGGGTTTTCTTTTCCAGGTTGATCCTTGATTGTAACATCAAATTCCTGCAATAAAATCAGCCATCTAGTTATTCCGTCATTTGTGATAAGCTTGTTTGCTAAATATTTTATAGCAGAATGGTCAGTGTATAAGATAACAGGATATCCAGTAATGTAATGTCTGAATTTATTGACAGCATGTATAACGGCTAGAAATTCTTTTTTGGTGACAGTATAGTTTAATTCAGTAAGAGATGAATTTCTACTAATGTAATAAATTGCATATGGTTTTCTATCCTCTTCTTGTCTAAGGACCGCTCCAATGGTTGTGTCTAAGGCATCACATGATATCTGGAATGGCAAATCCCAATTTGGTCCTCGAAGGACTGGGGCTGTGGATACGAGCTTCTTCAGATCCTTGAAAGCACATTCACATTTCTCTGTCCAAAGAAAATCAACGTTACCAGTTAGTGCATACAAGGGTGCAACAATACGTGAATAATGTTCTATAAACCTTTTGTAATAACTAGAAAATCCAAGAAAGCTACGTACCTATGTTTGAGTGGTAGGAGTAGGAATAAGCAAAAGTATTTGGATTTTGGCTGGATCTACCTGAACGCCAGCTGCTGAAATATAGTGTCCTAAAATAAGTCCTTCTGTCATCATCATATAACTTTTTTCATGGCTTAAACAAAGCCTGGTAGCAATGCAATGTTGTAGGAATTTTTCTAGTGTATCCAATGTTGGGTCAAACTCATCTTCGTATGGAGTAAAGTCGTCCATATATACTTCCAGTCCTTCATTTATTAGGTCTGCAAAAATTCTAAGGATAGCCCTTTGGAATGTGGCAGGGGCATTGCATAAGCCAAAAGGTAAAACTCGGTAGGCAAATGTTCCCTAAGGACAAGTAAAAGTAGTTTCGTCTTGATCTTCAGGGGCAATCTGTATTTGGTTGTACCCGCTGAAGCCATCAAGGAAAGAAAAGAATTTCTTTCCTGCCAAAGTGTCTAATACTTGGTCGATGAATGGGAGAGGGAAGTGATCTTTTTGTGTTGCTTTATTTAGCTCCCTATAGTCCACGCAGATTCTCCATTTCCCATTCTTTTTTGGTGCCACCACAAGCGGGGAGACCCATTTACTATTAGAGATAGGGTAGATAAAGTTAACATCTAAACTCCTTTGGCGCTCAGCTTTTACCACCTCTTTTAGATGAGGATTTAGTCTTCTCTGAGGCTGTCTAACAGGTCTTGCATCTTTTTCTATGTAAATGTGGTGTGTACATAACTGGGAGTCAATTCCTTTCATATCATGGTAGTCCCATGCAAATGCTTCTTTATATTTCCTTAACATATGGATGAGCTTTGTTTCTTGTTTGGATGTGAGGTTGGCATTAATGTTTAAGGTTTTTCTGGGTTGAATTTCCACAATTTTACTATTTGCAACAGAAGTGACAGGGATTGTATGGTCATGTGTATCTTTCAAAGGGTCTTCTTCTAATTCGTTATCAAATGCTGCTTTTATCATATGACATTGGGTACGAGATGTGAGTTCAGTTTGACTAATGAAATCATTGATGGCATCATCTTCTATTTGGTCTTTGAACTCAAGTGCTTCTTGTATTGTTAATGGAGATCTAATGTTATCAGTAACATATGATACAGGGTGCCTATTTGTTTTGACTATTGTGACACTTGGTTGTTCTAGGGGATATAGCACTAAATTCTTGATATTTGTTCCCCTGGTTATGATCATATTCCCTTGCCGACAGCCAATATAGGCATCGGCAGTGGCGAGCCAAGGTCTTCCTAAGATCAATGGATGTCCATCAAGTCAGGTTTTAGGATTTATTATCAAAAAATCGTTTTGATATTCCCAAGAGTCAACCGAGACCATGACATCATGTAGTATGCCCTTTGGCCTAACCACAGATCGGTCAGCCAATTCTAACAAAGTGGAGGTGGGTTCTACAGATGTAATGCCTAGCTTTTGGCAAGTAGCGATTGTTAAGATATTGATTGCAGCTCCAAGATCAAATAAGGCATTGGGAAGGGTTTAACCATAAATTTGGATAGTTACTATTGGGTTTCTGGGTCTTCGTATTTAATGGGTGTTTCTTTTCCTGATAATAAGTCAGATAAAGTGCCGACTACTTGAACTCTTGGATTATTTGTTATATTCCTCCTTGGTCTTTTTATGCACAATTCTTTGATATTTTTTGCGTATATCGGGATGTCTTGAATGGATTAGAGGAATGGAATTTTTATGTACAAATTTTGTAATTCTCCCAGAATGTCAAAATCGGGTTGTTGTATAGGTCGAGGTATGACTAATCGTTCTAGGAACGAGGGAGAGGATGTGGTTGCTTGATTATGAGTTTGTTATTTATTTACATCCTCTTCATGTCACAGATGTTCTCTAGGTAACTGATCTTCAATCTGAACTATTTTATTTCCCTCAGTTTGAATAATATGCCCAAATCTTAACTGAAGATCATTACACTCCCTCAGATCAGATCCTACTTCTGGTGTTTCTAGGATTTGGAGAGATTGGACCAGTCCGTTATTTGGGTTGGGGTTGGGTTGGGCTGGGAGTTGCGGTCTCAGATTAGACTACGGATTTTGCTGTAAAGCTGGTAGTGTAGGTTGAGGGAGAGGGATATTTCCTAGTGGTTGATGCATTGGTCTCTGCCAGTTTGTCTGCCAAGCTGAGCTTTGTGAAGTAGGGGGAGTCCATTGTGGTGGGTATGGGTTGTTTTTCCAATATGGTGGGGGATAAGGATGATTCGACCAACCAGATTGGCTCGTCTGATTCAGCGATGGGTTTGCAGAAGGAAATGACCGTGGTGACCAACTTGGAAATGGAGGCTGAAATTGACTTTGCCACGTATTATACTGTTCAACATTATACTGTGGAGACTGAAAAGAAGAAGTTGGGTCTGGAAACATACTAGTTTGTTGCGGCTGCCACTGATGGTGCTGGTTGAGAAAATACACTGCTTTTGGCTCTTCTTCTGCTTCCTTATATACTGCTTTCAGTCCAGGTAGTGAGGGACAGCTTTTTGTAGAGTGATCTCTTGTACAGATGGCGCATGTTTGGACTGCATCCAGTGGACACTCCTTATGGCTATGCTTCTTCCTGCATCTGGGGCAGAAGATTGCCAAATTCTGTTCTACCTCCATTTGCTTCTGCTTGGCCTGCAAAATATCCAATTGTGTAGTCAGTGTCCCTAGTATATCAATTTTAATTTTTTCTAATAAATTTCAAATTTCTACATGCGTTACTCCTTCTGATGAGATTTCATTCTCTCTTACAAACCGGTCATGTTCCACTGGTTTGATTCGTGTGCTTCCTCTCGAACTCCTGATACATAAATCAATTATGTCAGCAAAACTTTCTTGATATATATCCCCTTTTCCCATAATGTTTAATGTTTCGATCCATTGTTCCTTCATGCCCCTTATTAATGCTGTTTTCAACACGTTGTCAGGTAAAGGTAGTGATGCATAGGGAGATCTTTGTAGATTATACTAGAAACGTTCCACATACTCTTCTAATGTTTCATTTGGTCTAGCTATCATCTGGAATATTTCATCTTTGAGTTCTCTAGACCTGCAATAGTCCTGATATTTTTTTAGAAAAGATTCTTTCATTTGTTCCCAGTTATTTATAACCCCGCCACCTAATCCCATAAACCATCTTAAAGCAGCCCCTTTTAGTGTAGAGGGAAACAGTTTTAGTTTCTAGGGGTCAGTGGTGTAACCATATCCCCTGCACAGTACATCAAATTCAAATAAAAATGCATCCAGGTCTTCTTATGTAAGCTCGTGAAATGTAGGGATATGTTGAAGAGGGATTGCTTTCATGGGGGCATTTGCTGCAGAATCCACTATGGGGTATTGTAATGAAGAGGTTTGGTTGTTTGGCTGGTTTTGAGCCATTGGGTCAAATATATACCAATAACCTTCTGGGATATCTAGGAGGGTGTTCCTGGGTTGAGAGGGAATGGCTTTGACAGGAATAGTTTTAATAGCACTTCCTCTATCTGGGACTTTTGACTGAGGAGATTGGGTCTCTCCAATAGTAATTTTTGCAGCACTTCCTTTGGGCTACTCAATGGCTGAGTTATCCTAAGAGGAGATCTTGGTTCCTCAGTTTCCCCTGTCTCTCCTCCTCCTTCAAAAAAATTACTGAAATTCCCTTCGTGCAATAGCTCTGGAGTAGAATTTTCAATTTCTTGAAACTCTTGCTCGTCAGTTTGACTATGCACCTCAACAAAGGCTACAGATGGTGAACCTGTGGCCTGAAGGGAGCTAGTAGGCTGTTCAGGAGTAATTTTCCTAGGTCCTACTGAGGGCTGAGATTCGGTTTTCTTATAGATTTTGTTTATGAAGGTTGATCGACCAAGGGTCACCAACCCCTTAGCTTTTTTTGGCTTTGGTAAAGGTTTGGAATTTTTCTCTGGCTTTTTCTGCTTAGCCATGCACTCAATTTAACTACTAAATCCTACCTAAGCAATAGCAGCAAATCTGCAGGAAAGCGGGCAAAGGAGTAAGGCTTTTACATGCTCCACACGTAGGTTCTTACCTTTCGTTTTCAAAACCCAATTCTTCCCTAGCAGGCTCATACACTACTCTGAGAAAAAGAACAAATGGCTACACTCTTTCCCCTGCAACAACGCCAAAATGTGGAGCTATAAAAAGGGTCTCTTTCACCTCTAGTTACCTCACATTAATATGTCAATCCGGGAACGTTTCGCTATTTCAAAGAGTGTCTCAGTATGAGGCTTAGCGTTTTCCAGAGTAATGCTCATAGTACAATTGTTTGAAACTACAAAAGTAAATGGATGTGTGTCTACAACTTAACTACTTCAAAAGGCTAACTCATACATTCAGATATTAAGCAATGTATCAGTCAAGGGTTCGATAGCAATAACCCATCCCTTTAGAAACTGATGGAAAAGAAATCGGAGAACAGATCAGGGGTCTAGGAGCTGAGGTAACTCACTACAACCTGAGATCGTCCTTCACACCAAAATAACAAATAAAAAGAAATGGAACGACAGATAAAGAGAACATCAATGAAATGGAACATCAATTCAGAAATGGAACAACAATTCGAAAATGGAACAACAATTTGGAAATCGGACAACAATCCAGGAATAGAGTAGTAACTAAGTCTAACAAGCTGTGAATCTATTCAATCACGTGCATTAGTCATAACCAAACATCAATCCTTCATTCTTAAAGATGTACACACAAATGGAACAGCACTGCCTACAGATATATGATTGAACAACACCGAAAACCATATAAACACAATGTGCTCAGTCTGATTCAGTTGTCACTCTAATTAGAAAGCGTACAATTGCATCTCAAGATGAAACAATAATATTCAAGAATTCAATAATCATATAAAATCAGAGTTTCCAAGATAAATTCAGTATTGCTAAGGCACACTCACATAACACAAAAACTCTGTAATGGAACAACAGTATCCTGTAGAAATTAACCGTATTATACCAACACCTAAAGGAATAGCAACATGATGCAGTGTCAATAGAACACTTTTGTTTGCAGGAACATTAATGGATTAAACACGACAGATCATGTGACGTAAACTTTATAAAACATGTCAGATTACTAGATCACGTTGATAAGAAAACCATGCAGAAACCACACGTAATGGTACAAGAGCAAGTGTCCTCCAGGACCGGGGCCTTAGCCTCCAAGGGTACACCGCTTAAGGTTATTCCAGGCTCAAAGATGAAAGAGTAACCAGGTCTGTATTAATGCATGAAGTAAAATTGCAGTAAAACAAGTCTTAACAGGACGTAATGATCATAGTCTTGATCTTTTAAAAGAAATTACATAAGAGCATAACCCCCACTTTAGCTAACAATGGTGCCCCTTATATAAGGGTGATGATGGAGATATCTATATGCAGAAATAGATAAAACAACGATCCCTCAAGATCAAGGATCCTGAGGGATTCGCAGAATCGTTAATCTTGAGTCACTTCTTCTCTTTTCTGTGCCAAGCTCGTATCTCCGCTTCCTTTCCTAGGTTGGTCCGTTTTGATCCAGTTTGCATGTGGTCTCCCATCGAAGGGACACCAGTTAACCCATCTTTGTCTTTTCCTTTAGGACGACCACTTTTCGTTTTTCCTCCCTCCTGTACATGGAAACGACAATTGTCAGCATTCTATATTAATCTCACATGTTTCGTTATAATTCTTTATCATTTTCTAAGTTCATAATGCAAAAAGGCTTATAAGTCCTAATGAAAAGATACTGAAATAACCATCAAAACATACCTTCTTTGGTACTCCATAGGCTCCGTTCAATCTGAACCATCCTTTGAGACTCGATTTTTGCTTACTCTTCCTAAATTTGCCTATTGGAAAATTTTGCATTCCAAAAATTCTGTAGCTTTTAAGGATCTCTCCTGGTCATCCAAGTATGTTGCTTTAAATACCCTTCCATTATGCCTTGACTTCAATCCTCTTCCATATGAGCTTCCTTTGATTCACTTGAAGATGAATGGGTCATGTCCCTCTCTCATGGTCCCTTCTTTACTAAAACACCCAACTTTAAGTACAAATTCCCTGGCTAGAAGTTGTGAAGTTCTCAATCAAGAATGGAAGTATGGAGGATGAAATATAAAAAATGGATCATATATTTCTATCGGGTTTAAAAATGAAACCTAAGGGTGGTAAGAGGGGGAGCGATTTTGATCAATATCAAGGGAATAACTGAAGTAAAGTTTTCATAGGGACTAAGAACAAGATAGAATAATCAAGGTGAGATATATGGAATCCTATGAGGCTTATAAATCGCTAAGTAAAGTGTTGTGGAATAATTGATAATCTTAGGTGACTCCTTAATCATTATTCAACATATAAATTCATAAACACAAAAAAAACTCTCTTTCCAGAATCCTCTAGAGAATCATAATTTTGATGGCATCCTTCAACTTTATGGACTCTTATCATATCCTCAGAACCAATAATTTGGAAGTTGATATGATGGCAAACCTAGCTTTCACCATGGGAGAATCTAAGCTCATGATCAATGATCAAAGAACAATATGTTTGATTCCCTAAGTGAACTAATGTCATTAAAATAAAGTACCCTTAGATATCATTACGCTTGGAGTTTGGAAATGGCAATAATTAATTTCAATAAATTTACACACCTTATAAATTGACCCCTCCGATTACCCCCCACTCTAAGCAATGATGTTTCATACTTTATTCAGGAATATGGAAGGATAAGTGTTTGTGAATTCTCTCATCAGAACATGTCATATTATATCAACTCCTGTCATGTAAGTGCATTTTCTCCAGCCTCACTTTCTCAAAGTATCAAATCTCACCTTCTCAAGCATTGGAAACATCCTTCAGCTAATGTAATGGGGAACAATATTGAAAGAGACACCAAGATTTTTAATGTTTTGGAGATGAAATTCATGTGGATCGGTAGGGGTGGTAGTGTTAAATTGGCAAGATACATCTCTTCAGAGACATCAAATTCTATGTTGCTCCCCCCATGTGTGCTTCCCTATCAAACGTCTATGAATTTGTTTTTGATTTCGCTCTTTGTCTTAATTGTGGAAGTAAGACAGTTTCCCAATTCACAGCTCTACGAAGAGCTCCAATTGATGCTTCAATTGCTATTCGAGATTGTGTCAGATTGGATAAGGAACTCTTATTCCTGATAATAATTGCACTCAGGGTTGACTAATTTAGAGGCCAATCAAAAATATCTAGTCCAGTCTAGCCTTTCACATCTCGATTTGCAGTGAATCTCTTTCAAGGTACCTCTATTTTTTATGTTTACAACATTGTAGTTTGCATAAAATTGGGATAGGATAATAACTCCAAAGAATTCAACTACTTCATTCGCCATAGGGTAGATAATGGAAATGTGTTAAATTTTTGTAGGGTTTCTTCTGTGTATTTTTCATATATATTTGGAAGTTGTGTCAACCCTCTGGTTCATATTTATATTTCAAATCATTTGACATAACGATTGTCTCAAAAGGAAGGCAGTCAAAAGAACATTGGCAATGTCACCTTCTTTTTCCCTTTTGAGTTTGGTTTATAACCTGAAAATCATAATGAACAAAGATTCAGATTCTAAGACCTCTTCTTCTGACAACCCATGCACTCACTGCTTGCCCTCTCATGAAGTTCTCCACAGGAACGACATATATTTGCAAGTGAAGTTCTCATATATATCTCATTCTCAAATTGATCTTACTTACAAGCTTTTGTCCTATTATTCCATTTCTCTTTCCTCGCTAACGAAGTCGATGCTTTGAGGAGTATTGTTTCATATCTTAGACTAAGTGAAGAAGCTCAAGTAGATTCGAGCAGTCATTAGGAGGATTTAAGAAAGCGTGAGATCAACCTCAATAGATCAACTACAAACAACGAGTAACATTTTCTTCTAGCTCATCATGGGGAGTTTTTTTCTTTTTGTAATAATCGAAACAAGAGTATGTTTAATCTTTTATTGAAAGTCATCCTATGAATTGTAATCATGAAGTCATAATATGAATATGTTATGTACTTATTGTTTTGAGTCTCAAGGTTTTATTATGTAATCTTCCAATCAGGTTAAGGGTCTACATTATGTCATTCGTTTGGTTATATAAGTGTAGAAGTTCATTGATGTATATGTCATACAATCTGATGTGAATTTCAAATATCAAACCTCATGTATTTTGCTGCCACAGGGCCCAAATTTAATTCAATATTACTCATTTTGGTTTAAACACAAACATCCCCTTCAAATATATTAGGACTTGAAGGATATTAAATAATGATAATATTCTTGACTTATTAATACGAGGAAGATAAAGGAAAAAACTTCATTTCAATTTTTTCATTGTAAAAATAAATATTAAAAGAAAAATAGTTTTTTTCTTACTTCTTGTAAGCTTATATATATTAAAGTTGATGTATCATATAAATAAAATGACTAGTAAATATCCATAGACATAAATTCTGAATAAACATCAAAACACTTAGCTTATGATGTTAAAATTAAAAAACTCATAAAAAATAACTTAATTATAACTTTGTTAATTATAATATGGTTGTTAATTTTTACAAAATAACAAACACTTAATATATATATATATATATATATATATTATATATATCATATATAAATAATATATAATATATATATATATATATAAACATGAAATATAAATTTTAACTATGGAGATTTACTCCTGCTCCACTATGGAGATTCTTAATTTGTAAGTAGGCTTTGATATAATACCATTAGCCAATAGCTCGGTTATCAATGTCACACAACCACAAAACCCAACTCTTTATATGAACATTGTCCATATGATTTTTTTTAATTAATCAAATTTATTAGAAGGGAAAAGATGCATAAACTATTTTGGAAAATAAAACTAGATCTTTGATTCTAAAAATAATTCCATGGAATTAAATCCCCACCATCTTACTTATATAATATTAATAATTAAATTAAAATTATGAAAATGTTATCCAAAATAAACCCTAGAATATAATTATATGTTTAAATTAGAAAAATCAAAATATAAGAAAAATTTTAAATAATAAAAATATTTATAATAAAAACAAAGATGTAAACAATATAGATATGTTTAAATCTTATAGTTAGAAAGGCAATCCTTGCTAAATTAAAAATGATTTATAACACCAATTAAGAAAGATAATATATGAAACACGATATTTATTTTTGTTTGCTAAGTTTTGTGAGTCTTCAACATTTTTAACTTTTAGCTTGTGACACTGCAACTCACATCTAAGCCATAATCACCTAGGGATTCCACCTAGCTTGGACCACTCCAACACTTAACATGGTTGGAATTTTTCCCTTGAATGGCATCTAAGCCATAATCACCCAGGGATTCCACCTAGCTTCGACCACACCAACGCTTAACATAGTTGAAATTTTTCCCATGAAATTTTGAATTAGTAACCTTCACATCACAAAGTTCCTTAATATTACACTCATCGCCATCTATTTTAAGGGTAATGAAAAATATATAAAATGCTATTAAAATTGTGAAGTATGAATATTATTTTTCCCTTTTAATTTTTTATTGAAATTAAATAATTTTCATTTTAATTTAAAATATTAAAAAAACATTTTTTTAATGCTTTAAATATTTTATAGAGAAATATAAATATATATGAATATTATATTTACAATAATTAAAATACATAATAATATTTATATAATTTGTCAATCTAAAATAATTATTTAATTATATTTTTTAATTTAATATTTTATTTAAAAAGTTAATAATAACTCACGATTTCTAATGGCTAATTGGCTAAGAAAATAAAAATATTAAATATTTAATATTTATATTAATTCACTAATATTATATATATTTAAAATAATTAAACATAAAATCATATTAACCACATGACATAAATAATTTAAAAACTTAAAACTAGGAAAATAATCGTTAATAACTTATCTAATTTAATAATTAATATGGGCTAATTTTAATATCAAATTAAAAAATCTTTCGCAATATCAAAAATAAAGTTAGAGAATGTGTTGAAACAACGCTTCAAACTAATTAATCTAGTTCATTTTTAGTACTAATTAGAATTACATTAGTTGGTTTAAAATGATGACTAAAACTTAATGCCGTGATTAATCCGAAAGACAATCTCTTTATCAATAGCTGGAAATCTTAATTTAATATAATACTAAAAAAACTCATATTTTTAAAAACTTAATAAAAATAAAAAAATTAGTTCACAAAATTAAAGTAAAGAAAAGATTAATAATAATAACATCAATGGGTTGTATGTATACAAAACCAAATGAAAGGATAGAAAAATGGAAAAAGGAAAAGAATAAAGAAAAAGGTAATAAAAAAGGAAGTAATGAAGTTTCACCCCAAAACAAATGTGGTAATTAGGTTTTGATGGATGCTTTAAACCAACTAACATAATTCATTCTGAAAACAATTAAAAACAATAATTTAGTTTAAAATGTTGATCAAAATTCAATGATGTAATTAATATCAAAGACAATACATTAATTTAATAAAAGAAATTATAATTTAATAATAACCTTAAAAAATATCCATATTATTAGAAAATAAGAGAAATTCACGAAATGAAAGTAAAAATAAATAATAATAATAATAATAATAACATTAGAGCGTTATAAATAGACCAAACCAAATGAAACAAGAATCTAAAACGATAAATGAAAGGATAGGAAAATGGAGAAAAGAAAAGAATAAACGAAAGCGTAATAAAAAGAAAAGTAACGAAGTTTTACGAGAGACAAATGTGGTAATTAGGGTGGGAGCCTATTTTTTTTTTTTATATATTTCGACAGTTTAAATTACTCATTTGTCAAATGTGGTAATTAGGGTGGCTACCTATTTTTTTTTTAATATTTCAATGGTTTAAATTACTCTTTGTTTTTTATTCTGAATAGTTTCCGTGAGCTTATAATGATAAGTATGAACTTATAATGATAAGTAATGATATAGTGGAACCATTTGACAAAGACCTTAGAATTTTTATATATATATACATTTCACTTTCTTTCGAATATTTTGATGGCTTAAAATGGTTTATTTTAAGTTAATTATTTTTTGTTTTTTTTTTATTATATTAATTTTTTTTTAAATTTATTTGTTTTTTAATTTCATGTTATTTAGATTTATTTATACATATATGCATTTTAGTTTATATTTATTTTTACTATGAATTTATTTATGTTTTATTTTGAATTTGTCTTATGTCTAGGGATCAAATTTCTTTTCACTCTAAAAGAGGTTTGCATCTCAAGAGATCTCTTTTCATTGTAAAAGAGATTTGCATCTCAAGAGATTTTATCCATATCAACCCTTGATAGATCGAGAGTTAAGATACATCTAGGTTAAATAATATATATTTTGCATTCATACCTAGGGTTCTCAATGCCATGAGTCATTTTTATTCTTATTTTTATTTTATTTTTATAGTGTTATTTTTATTTTTATCTTCATTTTCACTCATTTAAAATATTTAAGTTACATTAATCTTTTATTTAACTTTAATTTTTTTTTTTTTTTAATTTACTTATTTTATGAGATTTGACTTAATCAAAATGCTAAACAATATCATATATATCATATTAGACTGATTTCTCAACACAATTTAGAATTGGTATTTATTATATTTTTATTTTTTAGTTTTTAGAATTATCTATTCTTATGTACCAAAGATATATATATAGAGAGATAATTTACTAATACTACTTGTATTATTAATAAACTTAGATTATTCTGATTAATGGATTTATGGTTATTAATCTAATGGTTTTTTATTAGATATTTATTATTGGTGTTGAATATTAGTTATATATCAAAATAATTAAAGATCAATTATGTTTTTCATGATAACTATAAACTATTACTGTAATATCTTTGTAACCTTGCTTCAAAATGGATGGAGTTAAAATTTGTTTACACAATTTACCCATGGGTAACTATCCAAATTATTATTCTAGATTCCTTATTAACCATTAGATAAAATCTTCATCATTACATAGAGTAAATTTAGTAAGGAATAGTGAGTTACATAACCATTAACAACCATTGTTGTAGCATATTAACATAAATTTTTTGACATAATATTGCATCATCTTCATGATTCTCCTTCGACTAGATTAATTATTCACAAATTTGACTATAAATCATCATCAAACCGACACAATAATCCATCACATCACTGAATGCCGATACAACCTAGAAACCCCATAGGGTGAAAACCAACAAACGTTAAATTTTATTATCAAACGCTCATGAGGGTGTTCACCCCTCACTCAATGATTATAACGGAGTCCATACCTCGACCATTGTCATAAAATATTACAACAATATATCCAACTAAAATATATTACAATCGTCATGACATCATTTACCCACAAATCTTCAATATTTACATCTTTGTGACCTAGTTCTTCCATCAGTGGATAACCCTACACATCTTTGTGACCTGGTTCTTCCATCAGTGGATAACCCTACAACTCGCACTCATCAGCACAAACCATTATTTCTTTACCTACCACAATGTTAAACATAATCTATTCTTTGTATCCTTTCTTTCCCTTGATGTCGCCAACAAGCTTTGATATCATAGTTAGATATAGAAGTAATCAACCAATAATCAATCTTTAAAAGCAATCCTTCAACATCTATTCATCAATCTTTAAAAGAAATCCTTCAACATCTATTCATGTATACATGAAATGTAAAAGAAATATTGTAACATGCTTTCTCTAATAACACTACTCATACATTAATTATAAATATATAATTATCAAAGCATGTCAGTACAAAAACTAGATTACCATGATCCTTCTCACACAAGCACACGCTCTTTTCCAAAAGAAACCACTATAACCATCCATTTTCATTTAAAGGATACTAACATCTTATCTTGATTTATATGCATGTAATTAGAAAAAAATTATTCAAAGAAAGTTAGTCTCTCAATGTTTTCTTTGTGCATGTAACTAAGTAATATTTCCAATACAATAGATATTTCTATTATTATTATTATGCATGCAAATTCATGTCTGATTCTAAGGGAAAGCTAACATATATTATTGTGCATGTAAATGCAGGTCCTTTTTCCAAAAGCATCATTCCCAAGATAGAGTTATTTACAAATTCTATTGTACACACAAATACATTCTCTGTTCTAAAAGAAAACTAATGTGTTAGTTGTTATTTCTTCCGTGCACATATATGCATTTTTCCAAAGGAAAGCTAATGCATTTATTACATGCAATTACTTGTTTTCCTTTCTAAGGTCTAACATAATAATTATTCTTTTCTGCACACAAATTATTGTTTCTCTTCAAAAAGTCTAACACACTAATTATATTTTTTCCATGCATATTTCTTTTCAAATAATCCGACATCATAGGTGATTTTTTCATAGATAAAAAAATAATATTTCCTTCCAAGAGATCAAACACAATATTTATATTTTTGGTGCAAATAAATAACATATTTCTTTTGAAGAAATATTATACATAGTATTTGTCTTTTGTGCATGGAGATAACTTATTTCCTCTCAATAAATATCAACCATAGTAGTTTTATTTTGTGCACACAAATAATTCGCTTTAGGAATCTATTGCATAGGAATCATGTAAATAACTTCAAAGGAATTAATAGTCTAACTTCCCGCACATAATTCCATGGAATGATTTTTTAATAAAATAACTCAGTTTCTTTATGTTTTCTCAAGAAAAACTCACATGCATTCATTATGAAAAATAACATAACTTCTAAATATTTTGGATAGATGAAACATGTGTTCTTCTAACACAATCACAATTCCTTCTACGCATACAAACACACAATCTTTTTTGAAAACCAACATGGGTTCTTTTCTATATATACACATAATTTATTACCAAATTTCCAAGAAAATAATCTTGGTTCTTACAAGAATTCATATATTTTTCTTTCCAAAGAATTAGAACAACTAATTTATCTTTTACCATGCTGGTAAAATAACATGGTTATCATTTATGCAAATGATAATTATGTACATATTTATGGTTATCTTTTATGCAAATGATAATTATGTACATATTCATGTATGCAAATATATATATAAAGAAATCAAATATGATGCGCATGCAGAGCCATGTTTCTTTCCAAGAAAATCTAATGACAGAGAACATGCTGTTACTTACCTTTTACTTTCCAAAGGATTTATCATAATCACTTATTCTTTTCTATGAAAATCTATCACAATAACATTTCTTTTCAAACAAATACGGGTTTTTTTTCCCAAAAAAAACAAAACCTTCGTGAATTAAGCACATATTCTCAGAAGATCTTTTCAAGAACATAACATGCAAGGTTCACATACATTATTTTCGAGAGAATTAATAGAATAATTGTATATTGTTATTAAAAAAACTAATGCAACAACCATTGTTTCTGTGTATGCCAACACGTTCTATGTTTTGTTCACAAGGGCAATAACGCAAATGCAGTTATTCCTTTGCACATGAACACAATTTTTTTTCAAATAATTCTAGCAAAATAAATGCATATCCTCTTATCTTTATTTTATATATGTTGAAGTGTTCCATTCTATTCGAATCTACCCTGAACTCGGAAAGGAGAAAACCTTTTACGGTTCTGCCTATTTAATGGCCTTTATCGCTGTCATAGGCCGTATAGGCGTGCATTTCTACACATCCAATAAACCATAGTCTTCAATAGACTACGGATCTGCTATTTACAAAATGACCTCATTAGATTTGTATAAATCGTGGGCTATTAAAATAGTAAATAAAATGATGATGGGAATTTCTTTTTCAAAGATGATAGGAATTTTCCCCTGGTCACCGGCACGTCTTCGGCAAGATATCTATCCTACCCCTAAAACACATGCCCTCCTCATCACGACGAAATCCCAATGAATTGTTATCGCTAAACAATTTCATAACTACTTGATTGTAACTATTGGATCTAAATTAAAATAAAGATTATAACTTTTTTTTAACGCCAAAGTATTCGAAATTTTACAAGAGTCCTATCCTCTTATTCTTGCAATTATTTGTTTTTACTGCTTCTCAGGTTTCTCAAATACTAAAATTAGTAATGGTAATGTATTAGATACCTATTTAGGTTATTAATCTTAATATTAATTATATTTTATAGGGTAAATGATTTTATGTTTATCCGTTCGAAGTAGCTTATTTGGGTATCACCATTATTATGAAATATGATGCACATAAATATTATTATTATTTTGTAATATCTATTTTTCTTTTAATTTTATTGGATGGATGATGACTTTTTAACATTATTTTCTAGAACTTTTATTCTTTAAGTTTTTTCTTTACAATTTATATCTATTTATTCTATTATTTTGGTGAACTTATCATATTTTTCATTACTGTGTTGAAAATGAATCACATTTGCTAGTTCAAAACGTCCACCCAAATAATGTTATATAATGGATTCAAAGAAATAAAATAAAAACAATTAACATTACAACAACGTAGCTCTATAACTAATCGCTATGACTTCATAGTAAAATTGATATTGTCACTATAAATAATAAAATTAACAAAATATTTTTTCCCGTCAATAAATATATATTAAATTTACATAATAAGATTATGTAATTGTTTGTTTTTTTCAATTTTGAGTTACAAAATATTACATAGTAAATTTATTCAATTTGGTAGAGTGTTTTAATTTTATATACAAAAATTTAAATCCAGAATGGTTAGGAAATATTATGGTATTTTTAGAATATTTTTTTAAAAGAAACTCATATAATAGGTGTTTTAATATTTAATATTGTTTTCAGAGAGAGAGAGAGAGAGAGAGAGAGATTTTGTGTATAGTATATCAAGGCCCTACGAATGTCTTAAATGAAGGGAGGGTGTGGATGTAACCAACCCTTACATAGAGAGGTTAACATGTCACTGTGTTGACACCATATGTTGAAATGTGGTCTCTCTTTAGTGCATGCAAACTAATGGCATTAGGTGGGGCTTGAATGTTGAAGAGATGGGTTCTATTTTAGAAAATATCCATGCAGGAGCCAAACTAATCATATTTGAAATCATACTCCTTGCCATCATGGTGTTTGATCCCTCATGTACAATGGAATGTAATCCCATTATCCTCAATAATAATTGTGCTTCAAAGGTAGTCACCCTAACACATATGGTCCATTCTTTTTATTTCTTCTCATCATTAATGCATGTGCATCTTACTGGAAATCAGGGTTTGTTTGTAAGTTTCCATCCCTTGCCTTGGTTTTTTCACTATGTGCTTTATTTCTAGTTTATTTTCAATTTTCCCTACTTTCCCTATGTGCCCTATACCCTCTTCATGTCATTTAGGCGTGTGCTTATTAGTGGTAGAATGTATCTACTTGAAATTTTCCATTGTCTTCTTTGGCATATACATCACCGGCTCTTCCTTTAGCTTAAGTTCAACCCCCTTTGCTTCTTCTCTACACCTTTTTTTTATACAACTATCCCCTTGAGTTCTCTAATACTAAAACATCTTTTTGGAATGGAAGACATGGTTCGATAATGTGGTTTCTATCAGTGAGATGATGATGGTTGTGGCTTGTTCAAGGGTTTCTCAACCCACATGAGGGTGAAGACCTCAGGGTTCATTTACAAAGAGAAAAATTCTCAAAAAATTTGGGAAACACTGAGTGAAGTGGAGTCATATTTGATGTGCGAATGTAATTTCCTATCAGACAATGAGGTTGTTGATGTCATGGCTACATGCATTTTGAAAATGGGGCTTAATCATGGCCAACATAACCAATGGCATATTAAGGCACTACTTACTTAGGTATCCCTAGATAGGAATGATGCCAAAAATGAAATTCTCCTAGTTATAAATGATATAGTGCCGCAATTGAAAGAAATTAATTACATATTAATCAATACTGAAGAGGTTGTAGCTCTAGGTCCTTGACTAAGTGGCCCCAGCCTTGAAACACTGACACCAAATAAGGTCAAGAATGCTTCCACTTCTACCTAGTTTTCTTATGAATTATCTTAGGTTACTAATCTTTATATTTAATTACAAGCTTGGTAAGGATGGGAGGATTAATGTAGATAAATCTAATACGATTTTTTCTGTGAGTGATCTAGTTTTCTATGTAATAGGTCACTAACAATTAATAACATATATAACATTTTTTTATCAATAAAATAAGTTAACTTACCAACAAAATATTAACAAATCAAGATTAATTAACATAGTTTACAACTTTTTTTAATTAAATTAAGATTTTTATTAAATCAAAGAAGATTGAACCCAATATTTAACTTAGTATGGGTTCCAAGTGAAATTTGTAAGGAACAATATGATTGTTGATCTTTTCATCTCACTTGTGAACCAAAATATTGTTAAATTATGAAAATAAAACCAAATTACACTTGGGACATCACATTTTATGGAGATAACCATTGCATTTAATTCCTCTTTTCGAGAGGACCAAAATTGACTTTTGAATCACTCAATTCGAATAACTAAAAGTGGATTTTTGAGGTCAAGCCTCCAAATGCAAAATTGTCAAGGTGAAACTCAGGTCAAAGGACACATCTCATGGAAAAAATGACAGCCCTCAAGTTGCATATATATACAAGTGACCTCTTGTCTCATTTGGACATCACCCATTCTTCTTCTCTCTTCAATTGTTTGGTTTGTACATGTTAAAGGCAACTCTATTCGTCTTCATATGTGCGAGGGTTTGGAGGCATCTTTGACTTATATCTTTGCCATCTTTGACTTTTGATGATTGGGAATTTGGTTTGGCTTGTTTTTTTTGTGTTTTGGACCTGATTAAGGAGGTTGAATCCAGTGAGGAAGGAAGGACAAAATTCTAAAGTAGCTAGACCACTTTTGACCAACATTGACTTTTCTGCAGTTGAAGTTTAACCATCACTGCCCAAGTGTCAAAATGTGACTTTTGGCATCAATTTTATTGTAGAAGGTATGTCCCATCATGCCACATTTTTGGGCTCTTATATCAAGGTATTTTGAGGAGTTTGACTGTAGTTAACCATAGGTTTGGCCGCATAACATAGTTGTACTTATTCTCTCTCCATCAACCAATTTTTTTGAGTCACGTCTCTTGGCTATCGTTCATCATGCATTTGAATAATTGTTCTATCTACTATTTCTCTACTGCCATCGGTTAAATTGAAGAAGTGCAAATTGTTAAATTGGATGTTATTGGATATTGTTGAAGTAATAGTTGCAACATAGAACAATATATGAAAAATTAACATGGTATGAGAGGTGATTTGAAGACAAGCCCAAGAATCATAGAGCAAGCGCATCCATTTTCTAGTAGCTGATCGAGAAAGGGAAAAATAATTTATTAAAAGTGTCTTCCTCTTTCTTCAAGGAGCATGAGAAGTTGGGTGACTCATGTAACTTTGTTGCATGGAAAGTTAGGTTGGAAATCATAACTGACAATAATGATGTTTTTGACTTCATTCAAAGAAGAGAAGCTAAGCCTCTAGAGAATGCTTATGCTACTATCGAAAACAAGCATAAGAAAGGAAAAGGAAAGCCATCAAAATTAAGAAGACCTCCTCAATATAATCGATAATCCAAGGATTCAAGAAGGAGAGATAGAGATATTAAGTGTTAAAATTATCATCGAAAGGATCACTATGCTCGAGATTGTCTTGAAATGAGACATTCTCCAAGAATACACTCTTCAAGGTCCTACAACAATAATCATGGCTTCAACAACAACATGCCATATGAAAGAAGAAATCATATAAGAATGAGTGAAATAAGAAGAGACTCCCCCAATTATCATGAAGATAGCTACCATCCTCCAAATAGGTCAAGGAACACCATATACGAAGGAAATGCTACTAATCAATACGAATATATTATTATTTCTGAATTATTAAGTTCATCTCCTATAGATTTTTGGGATAGTTGGCCGGCTAATAGTGGGCTCTCTCATTACTTCTCCAGATATAAGGAGCTTCTCTCTAATTTGGTAGAGAGGGAGACCAATTTGAAAAATATTCTTGGTGACAATACCAATCATCCCGTAAAGGGCTTTGGATTTGTCAAATTTCATTTGAAATCTAGGGAATCTGTCTTGCTTCAAGATGTATTATATATGTTGGGATTAAAGAAAAACTTTGATATCTACTTTGGAGGATAAATGAATGAGTGTTGCATTCGTTAAAGGAAAAGTACCTACTTGGCATGTTGAATCCTACATGAGGAATTCCTTCAAATTGGGATTTAGTTTGGAAGGGATCTATAAAGTTATTGGAATATCTCTTCTAGCTATGCTCCATAATAAAAATCTTGAAAGAAAGTTGTGACACCGAAGGCTGGCCCATCTACATTATGATGCTCTTACAAAACTAAAAAAGTTGGTCTCTGGGATTCCTAATGTTTAAGGTCAACATGATGGAGTATGCCCTGGGTGTGCCAATAGAGAGAAGATGATGGGACCATTCCTCTTTAGAGAAAGCAAGATGAAAGGCTTCCTTCATATCATTCATTATGATATATGTGGTCCAATTCCTGTGCATTCAATTGGGAGTCATCTTTATTACATCACCTTCATTGACAATTTCTCAAGGAAGTCATAGATATACTATTTGAAGCAGAAGGATGAGGTGTTCAAAATATTCATGGAGTTCAAGGCTTTGGCTGAAAATCATACCAGGAAGAAAATAAAGATCTTCAGGTCCGACAACAAAAGGCAATACATCTCACCTGAATCTATATACTTTTGCAAGAAGGAAGGAATTAAGAAGGAGACCATTGTTCCCTACACTCCTAAACAAAATAGAGTGGTCAAGAGAGAGCACAGGTCCATTGTCGAGGCTAAGCGAACCATTCTCCGTGATCAAAAGCTGCCAAAGTTCCTTTGGGTTGAAGCAACAACACATCGGTATATGTTCAAAATAGGCTGCCTCATCAAGATTTAGAGAACAAGACTCCCAAGGAAGTATTCATAGGTGTCAAACATGATATTGGCCATCTCTATATTTTTGGTTGCCCTGTATACTTTAATGTGCTGAAGGATAAAAGAAAAATGTTAGAAGCTATAGGAAGGAATGGTACATTCGTTGGATATAGTAAAGATTATACTAAAGAATTTAGAATATATATTTTGGGTCAAAGGAAGGTTAAAATTAGCAGGGATGTAACATTTGGTAAAGATGTTTCCCTTAGAAAAGAAAGGGACCTCCCTCTACCTCCTACTCCTGAAGAAAAGAGTGATGATATGGATATTATAAAAGGTCATTTTGTGTCTGAATCTGAGAAGGGAATTGTTGATGATCCCATGGTGCGTATGGATCCTTTGGATCCTCCTCCATGCAATCCCCCTATAAGGAAAATACCACTTGGGCCAAAGGACACTCTACAAGATGCTGAGAAACATGTTTCTCATGGAAATATTAGGGAAGGAAAGAATCCATGCAGGTACTAAGCATATGTTGTAGCTATGAGCAATATGATTCAAGTTGAGCCTCATAGATTTGAAGAAGATGTGAAAGAACAAGTCTGGAAGGATGTCATGGGTAAATAATATGAGTCAATCATGAATAATGACTTATGGAATGTTGTGCCAAGACTAAAAGGGAAATCAGTGCTGACTTCGAAATGGGTCTATAAGATCAAGCATGGGGGTGATGGAAGCATTGAAAAATACAAGGAAATGTTTGTAGCCCATGGATTATCCTAAAAGGAGGGAGAAGATTATGATGATATGTTTACTTTGGTGGCTCATTATACAACCATCCATTCGATAATAGCCCTTGTTGCAACTCAGGGATGGACTCTTCCTCAAATGGATATGAACACTTCTTTCTTACATGGTTTGCTACAAGAAGAACTGTATGTTGAGCAACCTCCAAAATTTGAAGTTCATGATAGGAAGACCCATGTATGTTTAATTGAATAAAGATCTCTATGGATTGAAGAAAGCCCCTTGTGCTTGGTATGCTCGTATTAATAGTTACTTGATGAAGTTGGGATTCACATGGAGTAATGTTGATCCAAACTTGTACTTAAAAATGATCCAAGGTATGCCATTAATTTTGGTATTATATGTTGATGACTTATTCATAACAGGTTTAGACCCTCTTATTCTGGAATGTAAGAGGGAGTTCTCTTCCATGTTTGAGATGAAAGACCTTGGTTTGATGCACTATTTCCTAGGACTAGAAGTATGGAAAAACCTGAGCGCAATTTTCCTTTCCCAAGGAAAATATGTTGTGAAACTTCTATAGAGATTTGGCATGGTTAAGTGCAAGTCCTTTCCTACACCTATGGAGATGAAATTCAAGATGTTGTGTGCATAAATTGTTAGATAGTACAAAGAAAACCCACCTAAGTATAGACAGTTGGTGGGTGCTCTGATGTTTCTTGTGAATACTCACCCCGCCATATGTTTTGCAGTTAACACTAAGATCCAGTTTATGACCAAGCCTCACCATGTACATTGGGTCACTACCAAGGATGTATTGAGATATTTACATGGGACTATTGACCTTGGACTGAGATATGCCTCTGGAGACGTTAGACTAAATGGATAAGCAGATGCATATTGGGATGGAAATTTTGATGACTGGAAGTGTAATTTTTTATACTATTTTATTATGGGATCTACCATGATATCATGGATGACCAGGAAAGAAAATCCATAACCCTTAACACTACTAGGGTTGAGTATATTGCAGCTAGCCCTGTGAGTTGTGAAACAGTTTGGTTGAGGAAGCTCTTTGGAGAGCTATTTGAGTAGGTTCTGGACATGACAATTATCTATTGCAAAAATAAGTGGGATTTATTTGTCGGAGAATATTGTTTTCCACGATAAGTTCGAAAATATAGAGATGATATATCATTTAGCCAAAGACATGGCACATAGAGGAGTCATGAGGCTCCTCCACATTTCGACAGATGAGTAGATAACTGACATCCTCATCAAGGGTTTACCAAAAGGAAAGTTCTTGGTCTTTAGAGAGAAACTTGGACTGACTGAGACGACCCTTTCGAATAAGGGTTCACGCTGATCAAGAACACTTAGCAGTGCTCTTCCCCCCTAGTTGAGACCTTAGGGTGTGGAATAGTGCTATAGGTCTCATGGGGATGAGAGACCTCTAACCAATAGGATGTTGAGACCTGGGATCACCCCTAGTCAGAGCATGCCCCAGTTAGCATCCTGCCCACTCTATGGGATAACCGCTCCCATCTCATCAATTCGTTAAGGGACTTGGGATAATGTGTGATCCCTATCCCTTGTAATACGTGGATCTCGTGCAAGTTGTTGGATGCATGTGTTCTACCTTCTAACTCTTCAAGGTTGAGATGGATGATTAGAGAAAATAGGGTAGAGTGTGATCTTTACATTGTTCTCACCTATTGTCAAGGACTTTGGGATAGAGTGTGATCCCTACACTTGGGGTAAGTTGGTCTCACCCATTTTCTTTGGTTCCAGAGGATAGCCATAGCTTTCCAATGACGATAATAATGATGATTCTTTGTGGTAGTTATGTATCCCTAGTGGTGATAGGGACAATGTGCTAGATGGAGCTCCCCTACAACATTTCTTCTTCTTTAGATTCAAGAATTTTTAGCATGAGATGAGCAGAGACAAGCATAGATGGTACATGATGACATGATGATCAATAGATAAATATTGACAGGTGGCTCCCTATTTGAGAGGGAGTGTTAAATTATGCAACAAGATTCAAATTCCACTTTCGATAGCTCATTTGATGGAGATAGTCATTGGATTAGATTATCATTTTCGAGAGGTCCAAAATTGACTTTTGAAGCACTCAATTCGAATAAGGAAAAGTGGATTTTTGAGGTCAAGCCACCAAATAAATAATTGTCAAGGTTGGCCTTGGGTCAAATGACACATCTCATGGAAAAAATGACAACCCTCAAGCTGCATATAAATACAAGTGCCCTATTGCCTTGTTTGGACATCACACATTCTTCATCTCTCTTCAATTGTTTGGTTTGTACACTTTAAAGGAAACTCTATTCTTCTTCACATGTGCTAGGGTTTTGAGGCATCTTTGACTTCTCCCTTTGGCATCTTTGATTTTTGATGATTCGGCATTTTGTTTGGCTTGGTTTTCTTGGGGTTTGGATCTAGTTAAGGAGGCTAAATTCAGTAAGGAAGGAAGGATGAAATTTTGAAGCAGCTGGATCACCTTTGACCAGTGTTGACTTTTCTGCATTGAAGTTTGAGCAGCATTGACTTCGATTTTCTTAGTGAAGGTCTCTCCCATGCATTTTGAGCTCTAAAACTGACGCATTTTGAGGAGTTTGACTGTTGTTGACCACAGGTTTGACCTCAGAATAGAGTTGTACTTTTTTTCCCTCCATTTAACAAATTTTGTGTTTCTTGTCTCTTGGGTAGTGCATTTGAATAATTGTTCTATCTACTATTACTTTCGTATAGTTAGTTAAATTAAAAAAATTAAAATTAGATATTGTTAAATAATTGATAAAAAATTAACGAATCACAACCCAATTTAAAAGTTTTAATTGATTTTATATATTATAATAAATTTTAATTGATTTTATATATATAATATTTTAATTGATTTTATTTATTATAATAAATTTGAATATGTATTTAAGATTATAATAAGTAATTTTTATAAATTTGTTGATGAAAATATATGGGTCTTTTTATTTTGATTGAAAAGATGTGATCTAAATTAATAAAAAATAATTATTTCACTTAACTCATACTCATTCAATTTTAAAATATTTCCAAAATCAATAATCAAAATAAATTCAACATAAATATATTAATTTATTAAAAATTTACCAAATAAGTTAAATTAAAATCTCAAATACCACCCCGAACGTTCTTGAGTTGTCTACTTTTCTAGTGATGAAACGCACGGAACAATGAAGACAGAGTTCGTTGTATACCTTCGCCAAACGACAGCGACAGTGAAGTAGAGTGGGTTTTAAGTCTCCCTATTTCAAGATCACGTTTTCATCTTGGTAGAAACAGTGGATATGCTTCTTGTTCATCCCCATGTGATCCACTAGTAATGGTCATATTCATACTTATTTTATAAAATATGACATTCTAGAAAAAGAAGGGCCAGTTGAAGTGAATGGGATACTGAATAATGCTGCACTAAACTTTTTTGTTAGGACGCCAGTAGGTAATGAATTAACTTCATTCCGGCATTCTGAATAACCCATTCATTATTCATAAAATTAATAATGTAGGTAATGAGTTATTTTCATCTCATGTGTTGAAAGACATAATATAGTTATTAAGTAGGTAATGAATGGATTTTATTTAGGTTTTTTT
>APFE031078615.1:0-20621 GCA_000404065.3 Pinus taeda | reverse complement strand
ATTTCTCTCCACACTCGCACAAAAAGAACCTAACCCAAATTTGACTAAAAATAATAGAATTACCAATACTTTTATTTAAAACTAAAATATTTAATTCCTCACATTTTAAAAATGAAATACTTTTTCTAAATTATTTACTGGAAAACATGTGCTTTCGTATCAATAAATTCATATAAAGTGAAATTAGATTCACAAACAGTTAATACATTGAAGTTTAGGGGTAAAGCCCTTTATTAGAAATCTGTATTTTATAAGATATCACTCTGAAATATGGTTAGTTTCTATGCATATTCTGAAAATAAGGCAATTCAGTTGTTTCAAGATATTTCTAAATCATAGATAAAGGCACTAAATAACAGTAATGTTGTCATTTCTTATTTTTTCATAAAGATCTTAGCACATTTTGAATATGGGTTGGTCATAAATAATCAAACTAATTATTTTTACAAGTAATGAAGTTATTTTTTTAATATATTTTGTTTCTTTATATACCATAACTCTAGTTATCAAACTAAGAATGAGGATAGTCATGACTGATACAAAATTATTAACTACTATCTACAATAACAAGTTAACTCATCACTATTAATTTCTTACTTAAAAAAAAAAAAAAATGATAATATATAACCCATGGAAAATTGACTAAGTGTTGTGTGCCTTCAGTCATATAATTAGATGTATGGATCTATACTCCGAGTCTTCTAAACTCCTTTTATTTCTCTTACTCCTCTCATCTTTGTGACACATGGCGCACCTCCTCATTGTTCCTTCTCTTGCAACCCTTTTCACTCCTCCTGCAACAATTAAACCCTGAAAAACTTTTGGACCATGCACACACTCGCCATATAAAACTATATGAGAATGTAACAGATCACATAAGGAATCACTGCAATAAAATCAAAATCTCTCACTCTACACACTCTCGAACTCATTTTTATTAAAATCGAAGAAATATAAATATTACAAGAGGTTTAGCTGATATCCACAAATGTATGATCTAAAAAACCAATTTAGATAAAATTAAACAAACTACAAAATCTTTGCAACAATCTACCTAATTAAACAAATTACATAACAATCTAAATAAATTTTCTCCTAACAAACCACTCATTGAGGAACCACCTCCTCTAGTAAATTCTTTTCACCTCTCAGTCAATGAGAATTATGTATGTCTCTGCATCAGAACTCTAGCCCACATCTGCCAATTGAATTAGGATATGTTATGGATGAATTGGAATATGGGGATATAGTAAAGCACATTAGGTCCCTTTGGGAAATTATGAAAAGAAATTTTCTAGGAAGTGCACCTATCAAACAACATCCTAAGGACAAGATAGGATGGAAATACTTTGCACACCCAATCAAAGCGGGACACTCAATTTTTTCTTTTTGACTAAAATTCCCCCGAAGTCTGCTATATGGAACAAAATATGTGATCAAAATTCTCTTCCAAAATTCAATACCTTATGTTGGCTATTGGCTCACAAAAATATACCATCTTTGGAAAATATAAGGAAGAGAGGAATATAGGATCCATCAAGATGTCCTCAGTGTAAATCCTAGGAAGAATATATCCCCCACCCTTTCTTGAATGTTCTTTTACCAAGTTTGTTTGGTCTATTTCCCTTGGTCCTTTATTTCCAAAGACTCGGTGGACTGAAAGTATTCAGGATTTTGTTTCCAGCTGTAAAAAAACTCTATTTGGGCTCCCTTCAATCTGAACAATCCTTTGAGACTCGATTTTCACTTAGTCTTCCTAAATTTGTCTATTGGAAAATTTGGCGTTCCAAAAATTCTATAACTCTTAAAGATCTCTCTTGGTCATCCAAGTTTGTTGGTTTAAATACCCTTCCATTATGCCTTGAGTTCAATCCTCTTCCATAGGAGCTTCCTTTGATTCACTTGAATATGAATGGGTCATGTCGCTCTCTCCTGATCCCTCCTCTACTAAAACACGCAACTTTATGTCCAAATTCCCTAGCTAGAAGTTGTGAAGTTCTCAATCAGGAATGGAAGTATGGAGGACACAATATAAAAAATGGATCATATATTTCTATGGGGCTTAAAAATGAAACCCAAGGGTGGCAAGAGGGGGAGGTATTTTGATCAATATCGAGGGAATAAGTGAAGCAAATTTTTCATAGGACCTAAGAACAAGATAGAGTAATCAAGGTGAGATATGTGGAATCCTACGAGGCTTATAAATCGCTAAGGAAAATGTTGTGGAATAATTGATAATCTTAGGTGACTCCTTAATCATTATTCAACATCTAAATTTAGAAACACAAAAAAAAAACTCTCTTTCTAGAATCCTCGAGAGAATCATAATTTTCATGGCATCCTTCAACTTTATGGACTCTTATCATATCCTCAGAACCAATAATTTGGAAGTTGATATCATGGAAAACTTAGCTTACACCATGGGATAATCTAAGCTCATGATCAATGATCAAAGAACCATATGTTTGATTCCCTAAGTGAACTAATGTCATTAAAATAAAGTACCCTTAGATATCGTTACACTTGGAGTTTGGAAATGGAAATAATTAATTTCAATAAATTTACCCACCTTATAAATTGACCTCCCTGATTACCCCCACTCTAAGAAAAGATGGTTCATATTTCATCCAGGAATATGGAAGGATAAGTGTTGGTGAATTATCTCATCAAAACATGTCATGTTATATCAACTCCTATCATGTAAGTGCATTTTCTCTAGCCTCACTTTCTCAAATTATCAAATCTCACCTTCTCAAGCATTGGAAACATCCTTCAGCTAATGTAATGGTGAACAATATTGAAAAAGGCATAGAGATTTTTAATGTTTTGGAGATGAAATTCATGTGGATTGGCAAGGGTGGTAGCATTAAATTGGCAAGATACATCTCTTCAGAGACATCAAATTCTTTCGTGCTCCTCCCATGTGTGCTTCCTTACCAAACATCTATGAATTTGGTTTTGATTTGGCTCTTTGTCTTAATTGTGGAATTAAGACAGTTTCCCAATTCACAGCTCTTCGAAGAGCTCCAATTGATGCTTCAATTGATATTTGAGATTGTCTCAGATTATATGAGGAACTCTTATTCCTGATAATAACTGTGCTCAGGATTGACTAATTTAGAGGCCAATCAAAAATATCTAGTCCAGTCTAGCCTTTCACATATCAATTTGCATTGAATTTCTTTCAAGGTACCTTTATTTTTTATGTTTACAACATTGTAGTTTGCATAAAATTGGGATAGGATAATAACTCCAGAGAATTTGACTACTTCATTGGCCATAGGGTAGATATTGGAAATGTGTAAAATTTTTGTAGGGTTTCTTCTGTGTATTTTTCATATATATTTGGAAGTTGTGTCAACCCTCTAGTTCATATTTATATTTCAAAGAATTCGACAAAATGATTGTCTCAAAAGGAAGGTATTCAAAAGAACATTGGCACTGTTGCCTTCTCCTTACATTCTGAGTTTCGTTTATAACCTGAAAATCATAATGAACAAAGATTCAGATTCTAAGACCTCTTCTGCTGACAACCCATGCACTCACTACTTGTCCTCTCATGAATTTCTCCACAGGAACAACTTAGATTTGCAAGTGAGGTTCTCATCAATATCTCATTCTCAAATTGATCTTACTTACAATATTTTGTCCTATTATTCCATTTCACTTTCCTCACTGATGGAGTCGATGCTTTGAGGAGTATTGTTGCATATCTGAAACTAAGTAAAGAAGCTCAAGCATATTTGGTCAATCATTAGGAGGATTTAGGAAAGCGTGAGATCAACATCAATAGGTCAGCTACAAATAATGAGTAACATTTTCTTCTACCTCATTATGGGGAGTCTTTTTCTTTTTTAATAATCTAGAGAAGAGTATGTTTAATCTTTATTGAAAGTGGTCCTATGAATTGTAATCATGAAGTCATAATATGAATATGTTATATACTTATGTTTTGAGTCTCAAGGTTTTATTATGTAATCTTCCAATCAGGTTAAGGGTCTACATTATGCCATTCTTTTGATTATATAATTGTAGAAGGTAATTGATGTATATGTCATACAATCTAAAGTGAATTTCGAATAGGAAACCTTATGTATTTTGTTGTGACAAGGCCCAAATTTAATTCAATACTACTCATTTTTCTTTAAATTCAAATGCCCCCTTAATATATTAGGACTTGAAGGATATTAAATAATGATAATATTCTTGACTTATTAATACGAGGAAGATAAAGGAAAAAACTTCATTTCAATTTTTTTATTCTAAAAAAAATATTAACAGAAAAATTGCTTTTTTCTTACTTTCTGAAACTTATATATATAAGTTGAGTCATATAATAAAATGACTAGTAAACGAAAAATTCTGAATAACTCAAGCCTTACTTATAATGTTAAAAATCAAATAAAAAAAACTCATAAAAAAAAACTTAATTATATTTGAAACGAAAATTTAAAAAACAAACACTAATATATATACTATATATATATATATATATATAATATATATATATATATATAAACATGAAATATAAATTTTAACTATGGAGATTTACTCCAACTTTACTATGGAGATTCTTAATTTATAAGTGGGTTTTGATACAATACCATTCGTCAATACCTCGTTTTATCAATGTCACACAGCCAAAAAACCAACTCTCCTAGACATTTGTTCATATCATTTTTTTTTATCACAATTTAATTACAAGCGAAAAGACAACTGAACACCAACATACTTTATTCGTAGAATATTCCATGGAAGTTAAATCCCCACCATGTACTTAATATTATTCCAAATAAACCTTGGAATAGTTATATGAGAATATCAATAAAAAAAAAAAAATAATAAAAAAAATATGTAAAAACAATATGATATGTTAAATTCTCTAGTTAAAAAAGCATCCTTGCTAACTATAATAGATTTTATAACCACAATTAAGAAAGATAATATATGAAACACAATATTTATTTTTGTTTGCTAAGGTCTGTGAGTCTTCAACACTTTTAACTTTTAGCTTGTGACACCACAACTCACAGACATCTAAGTCATAATCACCGAGGGATTGCACCTAGCTTGGACCACACCAACACTTAACATGGTTGAAATTTTTCCCATGAAAGGCATCTAAGCCATAATCACCCAGTGAATCCACCTAACTTGGACCACACCAACGCTTAACATGATTGGAATTTTTCCCATGAAATTTTGAATTGAGACCTCATATCACAAAGTTCCTTACTATTACACCCCATCCGACATTTATTTTAAGGGTAATGAAAAATAATATAAAACACTTATTAAAAAATTGTGAGGTATCAATATTTTTTTTACCTTATAATTTTTTATTGAAATTATAATTTTCATTTTAAATTTTAAAATATTTAAAAAAAACATTTTTTCGAAATGTTTAAAATAATTTATAGAGAAATATAGATATATAATGATATTAATTTTACAATACTAAAAATTACATAATTAAATATTTATTATAATTTGTCTATCTAAAATATTATTGATTGTATTTTTTTTTAATTTAACTAATTTTTTATTTTAAAAAGTTAACAAGTAACCTCGAGATTTATAATGAGTTAATGGTAAGGAAATAAAAAATATTTATATATTTATAACTTAATTGACTAATATTAATATATACTTAAAATAATAAACATAAATCAATTAACCAATTAACCACATGACGTAAATAACATTAAAATTTAAACCTAAGGAAATAATCGTTAATAACTTAACTAATTTAATAATAATATGGGTTAATTTTGATTAAAAATTAAACAAGAAATCGCAATATCAAAAACAAGGTTAGAAAATATGTGAAACAATGCTTTAAACTAACTAATGTGGTTTATATTTAGTATTAATTAGAACCATATTAGTTGGTTCAAAACATCGACTAAAACTCAATGATGTAATTAATCCGAAAGACAATCTTTTTATCAATACATGGAATTCTTAATTTAATATAACACTAAAAAACACGCATATTTTTAAAAACTTAATAAAAATAAAAAAATAAGATCACAAAATTAAAGTAAAGAAAGGATTAATAATAACATCAATGGGTTGTCTGTATACAAAACCAAATGAAACAACGATAAATGAAAGGCTAGAAAATTGGAACAAGAAAAAGAATAAATAAAAAAGTAATAAAAAGGGAAGTAATGGAGTTTCACCACGAAAAAAATATGGTAATTGGGTTTTGATGGATGCTTCAAACCAACTAATGTGGTTCATTCTTAAGACCAATTAAAACCACAATAATTAATCAAAATTCAATGATGTGATTAATCTTAAAGACAATATATTTATTAATAAATGAAAATTTTAATCTAATATAGCACTGAAAAAATATAATATTATTAAAAGATAAAAGAAATTCCCAAAATTAAAGTAAAAAAATTATCATAATAATAACATCAGAGTGTTATAAATAGACCAAACCAAATGAAAAAAATCTTCAATGATAAATGAAAGTAAAAAAATGGAGAAAGGAAAAGAATAATAAAAAAGTTAATAAAAAGGAAAGTAGCGAAGTTTCACGACGAAACAAATGTGGTAATTAGGGTGGGAACCTAATTTTTTTTTGTTAATATTTCAACGGTTTAAATTGTTCCTTCGTTTTTCATTCTCAATAGTTTCCTTAGCTTACATTCTCAATAGTTAGTGAACCATTTTGACAAAGACCTTAGAAATTCTCAATAAATATATACAAATTTACTTTTCTTCCAATATTGGTGATGGCTTATTATTTTTAAGTTAATTATTTTTTATGTTTTTTTAATTATATATATATATATATTATTATTTTACTTTGAATTTACTTTGTTTTATCAATTTCTTTTCACTCTAAAGAAGATTTATATCTCAAGAGATCTCATTCATTGTTAAAAGAGGCTTTGCATCCCAAGAGATTTTTATCCATCTTTGACCTTGAATAGATCCAGAATTAAGATAGATCTAGTTACAGTATATATTTGCATTAAATACCATGGGTTCTCCAATACCATGGTCATTTATTAATTTTTATTTTTATTTTATTTTTTATAGCGTTATTTTATTTTTAACTCATTTTTCCACTCATATTAAAAATATTTTACATTACATTAAATACTTATTAAATTTTTTTATTTTATGAATGACCTTAGTCCAAAATCCTAAAACCATATCAATATTGGATTGATTCTCAACCACAATAAAAATTGTTATTTTTATATATTTTAGTTTTTTAGTTTTTTCAATTATTTTATTCTTTAGGGACCAGAATAATATAATATATATAATATATATATATATATATATATATATATATAATTATACTATGATATATATATATCTACTAATACTACTTGTATTATTAAACTTAGATTATTTAATTAATGGATTTATGGTTATTACTCTAATGGCTTCATATTAGATATTTATTATTGGTATTGGATATTAATTATATATCATAATAATTAAAGATTAATTATGTTTTGGTGATAACTATAAACTATTATTGTAATATTTTTGTAACCTCGTTTGAAAATGGATGGAGTTAGAAAACATTTACATAATTTACCCATGGGTAACTATACAAGTTATTATTCTAGATTCCTTATTAACCATTAGATAAAAGCTTCATCATTACATAGACTAAATTTAGTAAGGAATAGTGACTTACATAACCATTAGCAACCATTGTTGTAGCATATTAACATAAACTCTCTGACATAGTCTTGCATCATTTTCATGATTCTCTTTTAACTAGATTAGTTAGATTTGATTATAAATCATCATCAAAACAAAACAATAATCCATAGCATCATTGAACACAGATATTCCCTAGAAACCCTGTAGGGTGAAAACCAAAAAACATTACATTTTATTATTAAATGCTAGTGAGAGTGTTCACTCAATGATTATACTGGAGTCCATACCTTGACTGTTGTTATAAAATATTACAACAATATATCTAACTAGAATATATTACAATCATCATGATATCATTTACCTACAAACCTTCAATATTTACATCTTTGTGACTGGTTCTTCCATCAGTGGACAATCCTACAACTCACACTCATTTGCACAGACCATTATTTATTTACCTATCACAATGTTAAACACAATCTATCCTTTGTACAATTCAAGATCCTTTCTTTCCCTTGATGTCGCCAACAAGGTTTGAAATCATATTTTGATAAAGAAGTAATCAACTAATAATCAATCTTTAAAATCAATCCTTCAACATCTATTCATCAATATTTAAAAGAAATCCTTCAAGATCTATTCATGTACACATGAAATGTAAAAGAAATATCGTAACATGCTTTCTCTAACAACACTACCCATACATTAATTATAAACATGCAATTATCAAAGCATGTCAAAACAAATACTACATTACCATGATCCTTCTCCCACAAGCACACACTCTTTTCCAAATGAAACCACTATAACCATCCATTTTCATTTAAAACATACTAACATCTTATCTTGATTTCTATGCATCTAATTAGAAAAAAATTATTCATGTAAGTAAGTAATATTTTCAATACAATATATGTTTGTATTATTATTATTTTGCGTGCAAATTCATGTCTCATTCTAAGAGAAAGCTAACATATATTATCGTGCATGTAAATGCAGGTCCTTTTTCTAAAAGCATCATTCCAAAGATAGAGTTAATTACAAAGTCTATTGTACATGCAAATTCATTCTCTGTTCTAAAAGAAAACTAATGTGTTAGTTATTATTTCTTTTGTGCATATATATGTATTTTTCCAAAAGAAAGCTAATGCATTTATTGCATGCAATTACTTGTTTTCCTTTCTAAGGTATAACATAATAATTATTCTTTTTTGTACACAAATTATTGTTTCACTTCAAAAAGTCTAACACACTAATTATATTTTTTCCATGCATATTTCTTTTCAAATAATCCAACATCATAGGTGTATTTTTCATAGATGAAAAAATAATATTTCCTTTCAAAAGATCAAACACAATATTTATATTTTTCGTGCAAATAAATAACATATTTCTTTTGAAGAAATATTATACATAGTATTTGTCTTTTGTGCATGCAGATAACTTATTTCCTATCTCAATAAATATCAACCATAGTAGTTTTATTTTGTGCACTAAAATAATTCTCTTTAGGAATCTATTGCATAGGATTCATGTAAATAACTTCAAGGAAATTAATAGTCTAACTTCCCACACATAATTCCATGCAATGTTTTTTTAATAAAATAACTCAATTTCTTTATGCTTTCTCAAGAAAAGCTCACATGCATTCTTTATGAAAAATATCATGACTTCTAAATATTTTGGATACATGAAACATGTGTTCTTTTATCACAATCACAATTCCTTGTACGCATACAAACACACAATCTTTTTTGAAAATCAACATCGGTTCTTCTCTATATATGCACATGATTCATTACCAAATTTGCAAGAAAATAATCTTGGTTCTTATTGTTTAAGGCACAAGAATTCATATATTTGTCTTTAGAACAACTAATTTATCTTTTACCCTACAGGTAAAATAACATGGTTATTTTTTATGCTAATGATAATTATGTGCGTATTCATATATGCAAATACACGTTTATATATATATATATAAAGAAATTGAACATAATATGCATGCAAAGCCATGTTTCTTTCCAAAAAAATCTAATAGCACAGTTACTTACTATTTACTACATGATTTTCCAAGAAATTTATCATAATCACTTATTCTTTTCTATGGAAATCTATCACAATAACATTTCTTTTCAAGCAAATACGGTTTTTTTTTCAAAAGAACAAAAAAAAACTACTACTTTGTGCATTAAGCACATACTCTCAAAAGATCTTTTCAAGAACATAACATGCAAGGTTCACCTACATTCTTTTCGAGAGAATTAATAGACTAATTGCATATTCTTATTAAAAAAAATATAGCACGCAACTTGCACATATCTTCTTTTCGAGAGAATTAATAGTCTAATTGCATATTCTTATTTAAAAAGAAAACTAATGCAACCACCATTGTTTCTGTGTATGCCCACACATTCTACGTTTTGTTCACAAGGGCAATAAATACAAATGCAGTTATTCTTGTGCACATGGACACAATTTTTTTCCAAATAATTTTAGCAAAATAAATGTATATCCTCTTATCTTTATTTTATATTAGTTGAAGTGTTCCTTTCTATTCGAATCCAACCTACACTCGCAAAGGAGAAAACCTTTCACGGTTCTGCCTTGATCGCTCTCATAAGCCGTATAGGCGTGCATTTCATTTGTGGCCTCTTATCATTGCTCATAAGAGGTTAGGTGCTTTGTACAACCTCTGCATTCCTACTCAACCAATAAACCATAGTCTTCAATAGAATACGGATCTGCTATTCACAAACTGACCTTATTAGATTTGTATCCATCGTGGTCTATTAAAATAATAAATAAAATGATGATGGGAATTTGTTAGGAATTTTCCCCTCTGGTCACCGGCACGTCTTCGGCAAGATATCTATCCTTCCCTAAAACACATGCCCTCCTCATCATGACGAGATCTCTAAACAATTTCATAACTACTTGATTGTAACCATTTGAAGTAAATTAAAATAAAGATTATAACTTTTTTTTTAACGCCAAAGTACACGTAATTTTATGAGAGTTCCATCCTCTTATTCTTGCAATTATTTGTTTTTACCGCTTCTCAAGTTTCCCAAATACTACAATTAGTAATGGCAATGTATTAGAATACTTATTCAGGTTATTAATTTCAAGTTCTAATATTAATTCTATTTTATAGGGTAAATGATTTTATGTTTATCTGTTCGAAGTAGTTGAATGGGTATCACCCTATCATGAAATATGATACAGATAAATATTATTTATATTATTTTGTAAATATTTAGGTTTTCTTTTAACATTATTGTGATGTATTTTTGAATGGATGATGACTTTTTAACATTAATTTTCTGTAAAGTTTTTTTTTTTTTTTCTTGGTATTAATATTTTAATTTATTTCAATTTATACTGGTGAACTTCGATCACAATTTTTCATTATTACACTGAAAAATAAATTGCATTTGCTAGTTCAAAAACGTCTACCCAAATAAACTTTATGTAATGGATCCAAAAAAACTAAATAAAAGCAATTAACATTACAAAAACGTAAACTCAAAAATTTTAATATTGCTCTATAACTAATTATACAATATGACTTCTTAATAAAATTGATGTTTTCACTACAAATAATAAAATTAACAAAATATTTTTTTCGATCAATAAATATATATTAAATTTACATAATAAGATCATGTAATTGTTTGTTTTTTTCAATTTTGAGTTACAAAATATTACATAGTAAATTTATTCAATTTACTATAGTGTTTTAATTTTATATACAAAAATTTAAACCTAGAATATTTAAGAAATATAATGATATTTTTAGAATATTTTTTTAAAAGAAACTCATATAGTACGTGTTTTAATATTTAATATTGTTTTTAATTATTATAATAAATTGAACTTTATATATGTGTGTGTGTTTGTGTTGTGTGTAGTATATCATGTCCCTGAATGTGTTAGATGATGGGAGGGTGTGGATGTAACCAACCCTTACATAGAGAGGTTCACATGTCACTGTGTTGGCACCATATGTTAAATGTGGTCTCTCTTTAGTGCATGCAAACTTATGCCATTAGGTGGGTTTTCAATGTTAAAGAGATGGGTCCTATTCTAGAAAATATCCATGCACAAACCAAACCAATCGTATTTGAAATCGTACTCCTTGCCATCATGGTGCTTGATCCCTCATGTACAATGGAATGTAATCCCATCAAAGGTAGTCACCCTAACACGGACTGTCCATTCTTTCTATTTCTTCTCATCATTAATGCATGTGCATGTTACTAGAAATCAAGCTTTGTTTGTAAGTTTCCATCCTTTGCCTTGGTTTTTTCACTATGTGCTTTGTTTCTAGTTTATTTTCAATTTTCCCTACTTTCCCTATGTGCCCTATACTCTCTCCATGTCATTTAGGTGTGTGCTTATTAGTGGTAGAATGCCTCTACTTGCAATTTTCCATTGTCTTCTTTGGCATATACATCACTAGCTCTTCCTCTGGTTTAAGTTCAACCTCCTTTGCTTCTTCTCTACACCTTTTTTTTCTATACAACTATCCCCTTGAGTTCTCTAATACTAAAACATCTTTTTGGAATGAACACATCGTTCGATAATGTGGTTTTTATCAGTGAGGTGATGATGGTTATGGCTTGTTGAAGGGTTTCTCAGCCCACATGAGGGTGAAGACCTCAGGGTTCATTTAGAAAGAGAAAATTTCTCAAAACATTTGGGAGACATTGAGTGAAGTGGAGTCATATTTGATGTGCGAATGAAATTTCCTATCAGACCCTTCAGTTGTTGATGTCATGGCTACATGAATTGTGAAAGTGGGGCATAATCATGGTCGACATAACCAATACATATACACTACAGATATTTATTGGCATATTAAGGAACTACTTAGTCAAGTCTCCCTAGATAGGAATTATGCCAGAGATGAAATTCTCCTAGTTATAAATGATATAGTGCCGCAATTGAAAGAAATGAATTACATATTAATCAATATTGAAGAGGTAGTAGCTCTAGGTCCTTGACTAAGCCGCCCCAACCTTGAAACACCAACACCAATTAAGGTCAAAAATGCTTCCACTTCTACCTAGTTTTCGTATGAATTATCTTAGGTTACTAATTTTTATATTTAATTACAAGCTTGGTAAGGATGATAGCATTAATGTAGATAAATCTAATAGGATTTTTTTGTGAGTGATCTAGTTTTCTATGTAATAGGTCACTAACAATTAATAACATATATAAGAATTTTTTACCAATAAAATAAGTTAGGTTACCAACAGAATATTAGCAAATCAAGATTAATTAACATAGTTTACAACTTTTTTTAATTGAATTAAAATTTATATTAAATCAAAGAATATTGAACCCAATATTTAACTTAGTATGGGTTCCTAGTGAAATCTGGAAGGAACAATATGATTGGTGATCTTTTCATCTCACTTGTGAACCAAAATATTGTTAAATTATGAAACTAAAATCAAATTACACGTGGGACATCTCATTTTATAGAGATAATCATTGCATTTAATTCCACTTTTTGAGAGGACCAAAATTGACTTTTGAATCACTCAATTCAGATAACTAAAAGTGGATTTTTGTGGTCAAGCCTCCAAATACAAAATTGTCAAGGTTAGACTTAGGTCAAATGACACATCTCATGGACAAAATGATACCCCTCAAGTTGCATATATATATAACAGTGACCTCTTGTCTCATTTCGACATCACCCATTCTTCTTCTCTCTTCAATTGTTTGGTTTCTACATGTTAAAGGCAACTCTATTCGTCTTCATATGTGCGAGGGTTTGGAGGCATCTTTGACTTATCCCTTTGGAAAATTTGACTTTTAATGAGTGGGCATTTGGTTTGGCTTGATTTTCTTGTGTTTTGGACCTAATTAAGGAGGTTGAATCAAGTGAGGAAGGAAGGACAAAATTCTAAAGTAGCTAGACCACCTTTGACCAACATCAACATTTCTACATTGAAGTTTAACCATGATTGACCAAGTGTCAAAATGCGACTTTTGACTTCAATTTTATTGGTGAAGGTATGTTCCATCATGCCACATTTTTGGGCTCTTATATCAAGGTATTTTGAGGAGTTTGACTATTGTTAACCACAGGTTACACCACATAACAGTTGTACTTATTCTCTCTCCATCAACCAATTTCTTTTGTCCCTTATCTCTTGGCTATCGTTCGTCATGCATTTGAATAATTTTTCTATCTACTATTTCTCTACTGCCATCGGTTAAATTGAAGAAGTGTAAATTATTAAATTGGATGCCATCGGATATTGTTGAAGTAGTAGTTGCAACATAGAACAATTGATGAAAAATTAACATGGTATGAGAGGTGATTTGAAGAGAAGCCCAACAATCATAGAGCAAGAACATCCATTTTCTAGTAGCTGATCGAGAAGGGGAAAATTCATTTAGTAAAAGTGTCTTCCTCTTTCTTTAAGGAGCATGAGAAGTTGGGTGACTCATCTAACTTTTTTTCATGGAAAGTTATGTTGGAAATCATAATTGACAATAATTATGTTTTGGAATTCATTTAAGGAAGAGAACCTAAGCCTTTGGAGAATTCTTACGCTGTTATCGAAAAAAAGCATAAGAGAGCAAAAGGAAAGCCAGCAAAATTAAGAAGACCTCCTCAATCTAATCAATAATCCAAGAATTCAAGAAGGAGAAATAGAGATGTGGAGTGTTAAAATTCTCATCAAAAGGATCACTATGCTCGAGATTGTCTTGAAATGAGAGATGATCCAAGAATAAACTCTTCATGGTCCTACAACAATAATTGTGTCTACAACAACAACATGCCATATGAAAGAAGAAACAATATAAGAATGAATGAAAGAAGAAGAGACTCCCCCAATTATCATGAAGATAGCTATCATCCTTGAAAGAATTCAAGGAACACCATGTATGAAGGAAATTCTACTAATCAATATGAATATATTCTTATTTCCCAATTATAGAGTTCATCTCCTCCAGATTCTTGGGATAATTGACTGGTTCATAGTGGGCCCTCTCATTACTTCTCCGGATATAAGGAAGTTCTCTCTAATTTGGTAGAGAGGGAGACCAATTTGAGCAATATTCTTGGTGACAATACCACTCATCCCGTAAAGGGATTTGGGTTTGTCAAATTTCATTTGAAATCTAGGGAATCTGTCTTGCTTCAAGATGTATTATATGTGTTGGGATTTAAGAAAAATTTTGATATCTACTTTGGAGGATAAAGGAATGATTGTTGCATTCGTTAAAGGAAAAGTACTTACTTGGCCTGTTGAATCCTATATGAGGAATTCCTTCAAATTGGGATCTAGGTTTGAAGGAATCTATAAAGTCATTGGAAGACCTCTTCTAGCTATGCTCCATAATACAAATCTTCAAAGAAAGTTGTGGCACTGAAGGCTGGCCCATCTACATTATGATGCTCTCACAAAACTGAAAAAGTTTGTCTTTGGGATCCCTAATTTTTAAGCTCAACATGATGGAGTATGCCCTCGGTGTGCCAGTAGGGAGAAGATGATGGGACCATTCCTCTCTAGAAAAAACAATATGAAAGGCATCCTTCATATCATTCATTGTGATATATGTGGTCCAATTCTTGTGCATTCAATTGGGAGTCATCTTTATTACATCACCTTCATTGATGATTTCTCAAGGTAGACATAGATATACTATTTGAAGCATAAGGATGACACATTCAAAATATTCATGGAGTTCAAGGCTTTGGCTAAAAAACATACCAGGAGGAAAACAAAGATCTTCAAGTCTGACAACGAAAGGGAATACATCTCAACTGAATTTATATACTTTTGCAAGAAAGAAAGAATTAAGAAGTAGACCATTGTTCCCTACACTCCTGAACAAAATAGAGTGGTTGAGAGAAAGAACATGTCCATTGTAGAGGCTAAGCAAGCCATGCTCCATGATCAAAAGTTGTGAAAGTTCCTTTCGGTTGAAGCAACAAACACATCAATATATGTTCAAAATGTGTTACCACATCATGATTTGGACAACAAGACTCCCAAGGAAGTATTCATAGGTGTCAAACATGATATTGGCCATCTCTGGATTTTGGGTTGCCCCGTATACTTTCATGTGCCGAAGTATAAAAGAAAAAAGTTAGAAGCTATAGGAAGGAATGTTACATTTGTTGAATATAGTAAAGACTCTACTAAAGAATTTAGAATATATATTTCAGGTCAAAGGAAGGTTAAAATTAGCATGGATGTAACATTTGGTAAAGATGTTTCCCTTAGAAAAGAAAGGGACCTCCCTCCACCTCCTACTCCTAAAGAAGAGAGTGATGATATGGATATTACAGAAGGTCATTTTGTGCCTGAATTTGAGGAGGGCATTGTTGATGATCCCATGGTGCGTATGGACCCTTTGTATCCTCCTCCATTCAATCCCCCTGTAAGGAAAATACCACTTTGGCCCAAGGACACTCTACAAGATGCTGAGAAACATGTTGCTCATGGAAATTTCAAGGAAAGCAGGAAGTCGTTCAGGTACCAAGCATATGTTGTACCTATGAGAAATATGATTCAAGTTCAGGCTCATAGTTTGAATAAGTCGTGAAAGAACAAGTCTGGAAGGATGTCATGGGTGAAGAATATGAGTCAATCATGAAGAATGACATATGGGATGTTGTGCCGAGACTAAAAGTGAAATCAGTGCTGAATTTGAAATGGGTCTATAAGATCAAGCATGTGGGTGACAGAAGCATTGAAAAATACAGGGAAAGGTGTGTAGCCCATGGATTATCCTAAAAGGAGGGAGAAGATTACGATGATATATTTACTTTGGTGGCTCGTTATACAACCATCAATTCAATAATAGCCCTTATTGCAGCTCAAGGATGGACTCTTCATCAAATGGATGTGAACACTTCTTTCTTACACGGTTTGCTACAAGAAGAACTGTATGTTGAATAACCTCCAAAATTTGAAGTTCATGACAGGAAGAACCATGTATGTCAATTGAATAAAGCTATTTATGGATTGAAGTAAGCCCCTTGTGCTTGGTATGCTCATATTAATAGTTACTTGATGAAGTTGGGATTCACATGGAGTAATGTTGATCCAAACTTGTACTTCAAAATGATCCAAGGTATGCCTCTCATTTTGGTATTATATGTTAACGACTTGTTCATGACAGGTTTAGACCCTCTCATTTTAGAATGTAAGAGGGAGTTTTCTTCTGAGTTTGAGATGAAAGACTTTGATTTGATGCATTATTCCCTAGGACTATAAGTATGGAAAAACCCGAGCACAATTTTCCTTTCCCAAGGAAAATATATTCTAAAACTTCTAGAGAGATTTGGCATGGTTAAGTGCAAGTCCTTTCCTACACCTATGGAGATGAATTTGAAGACGCTATGTGCAGAAATTGTTAGATTGTACCTAGAAAACCCACCTGAGTATAGACAATTGGTAGGTGCTCTGATGTTTCTTGTGAATACTCACCCCACCATATGTTTTGCAGTTAACACTTTGATCCAGTTTATGACCAAGCCTCACCATGTACATTGGGTTGCTGCCAAGGATGTATTGAGATATTTACATGAGACTATTGACCTTGGATTGAGATATGACTATGGAGACGTTAGACTAAATGGATAAGAAGATGCATATTGGGATGGAAATTTTGTCGACTGAAAGAGTAATTTTGGATGCTATTTTAGTATGGGATCCACCATGATATCGTGGATGAGCAAGAAAAAAATTCATAGCCCTTAGCACTACTGAGGTTGAGTATATTACAGCTAGCCTTGCAAGTTGTGAAATAGTTTGGTTGAGGAAGCTCTTTGGAGAGCTGTTTGAGTAGATTCTAGATATAAGAAGAGCTTCGGCGTAAATCACATAAAAAAGATTTATGTGATTTACGCCGAAGCTCTTCTTATAACTATGATGGATCACAGAGGCCTCAATTCTACAATAGATTCTAGATGACAATTATCTATTGCAAAAATAAGAGTGGGATTCGTTTGTCAGAGAATCTTGTTTTCCACGATAAGTTTAAGAATATAGAGATCATATATCATTTAGCCAGAGACATGGCGCAGAGAGCAGCCATGAGGCTCCTCCACATTTTGACAGATGAGCAGATAACTGATATGCTCATCAAGGCTTTACCAAAAGGAAAGTTCTTAGTCTTCAAAGAGATACTTGGACTAGCTGAGATGACCCTTTTGAATAAGGGTTTAGGCTGATCATGAACACTTAGCAGTGCTCTTCCCCCTTAGTTGAGCTCCTAGGTTGTGGAATAGTGTTATAGGTATCTTGGGGATGACAGACCTCTAATCGATAGGATGTTGAGACTTTGGGATCACCCCTAGTTAGAGTATGCCCCAGTTAGCGCCCTACCCACTCTATGGGATAACATCTGCCATTTCATCAATTGGTTGAGGTACTTAGGATTGACTATGATCCCTATCCCTTGTAGTAGGTGGATCTCACCCAAGTTGCTGGATGCACGTGTTCTCCCTTCTAACTCTTTAAGGTTAAGATGGATGATTAGGGAAAATAGGGTAGAGTGTGATCTTTACATTGATCTCACCTATTGTCAAGGAGTTTGGGATAGAATGTGATCCCTACACTCGGGGTAAGTTGGTCTCGTCCATTTTCTTTAGTTCTAGACGATACCCTAATAGCTTTCCAATGACAATCATAATGGTGATTCTCAGTGGTAGTTAAGTATCCGCAGTGGCGATAGGGACAATGTGGTAGATGGAGCTCCCCTGCAACATTTCTTGTTCTTTAGATTCAAGAATTTTTAGCATGAGATAAGCAGAGACAAGCAAAGATGGTACATGGTGACATGATGATCAATCGACAGATATTGACAGGTGGAATTCTCCCTATTTGAGAGGGAGTATTAAATTATGCAACTAGAGCCAAATTCCACTTTGGACAACTCATTTGATGTAGATAATCATTGGATTGGATTCCCGTTTTCAAGAGGTCCAAAATTCATTTTGAAGCACTAAATTTGGATAAGGAAAATTGGATTTCTGAGGTCATGCCACCAAATAAAATATTGTCAAGGTTGGCCTTCGGTCAAATGACACATCTCATGGAAAAAATGACAACCCTCAAAATGCATATAAATACAAGTGCCCTATTCCCTCATTTGGACATCACACATTCTTACCTCTCTTCAATTGTTTGGTTCGCACATGTTAAAGTCAACTCTATTCTTCGTCACATGTGCTAGGGTTTTGAGGCATCTTTGACTTCTCACTTTGGCATCTTTGATTTTTGATGATTCGAAATTTTGTTTGGCTTGGTTTTCTTGGGGTTTGGATCTGGTTAAGGAGGCTAAATTGAGTTAGGAAGGACGAAATTTTGAAGCAGCTGGACCACCTTTGACTAGTGTTGACTTTTCTGCAATTGAAGTGTAAACACCATTGACTTCGATTTTCTTAGCAAAGGTCTCTCCCATCAAGCTGCATTTTTGAGCTCTAAAACCGAGGCATTTCGAGGAATTTGACTTTTGTTAACCAGAGGTTTAACCACAAAACAAAGTTGTACTTTTTCTTTCTCCATTTAACAAACTTTCTATCTCTTGTCTCTTGAGTAATGCGTTTCAATAATTGTTCTATCTATTATTACTTTACTATCGTTAGTTAAATTAAAAGAATAGAAATTAGATATTGTTGAAGTGATAATTCCAATATAAAACCATTAATAAAAGTTTAACAAATCACAACCCAATTTAAAAGTTTTCATAGGCCACAAAACAATAGATGACATCGCTATGCACTCATAGATGACATCCCTGTGCGCTCATAAGGTAAAAACATTATTTATTTATAAAATAAAATTACAATCTGACTTTTGATTATCAATAGTGGTGGACCCAATATTTCAAGATTTTATATTAACACAAAGTTTCAAATAATACTTTAAGATATTTCAGCTAACTAATTTTTGGTTTCCACGGGTAAATTTTTGGAATAAATAATATATTTATAGCAGATATTTTTTTAAATGGAATTTTTAATAATAATATTAAGAAATTTAAATATATTATTTATAAATGGTAATAAAATGTTGTAATTTAAGTAAATTTGATTAGATGCCGTTGAAATTTAAAAAAGAAACATATTCAGTGGAGGAAAATTAATATATTATTAAATATTTTAATGGATATTTAATAAATAAATTGAATATACATTTATAGATATAAAGAAGTTTTTTATAAATTTGTTGATCAAAGAATATATGGGTGTTTTTATTTTGAATTAAAATATGTTTAAATATAAGAATTGAAATTAACTCATACTCATTCAATATTAAAATATTTCCAAAATTTATAATCAAAATAAATTCAACATAAATATATTAATTTATTAAAAAAATGCCAAATAAGTTAAATTAAAATCTCAAATACTACCGGAACGTTCTTGAGTTGTCTACTTTCAAAAAGTTGCGTTATAGACTACTGCCTTTTCTAGAGAAGGAACGCACGGAACAATGAACACGGAGTTCGTTGTATACCTTCGCCAAACGACAGTGACAGTGAAGTACAGTGGGTTTTAAGTCTTCCTATTTCAAGATCACGTTTTCATCTTAGTGGAAACAATGGATATGCTTCTTATTACTCTTTACATTAATTTCAAATATTAATTCAATGCCAGGAAGATAGGAGCATCCCCATGTGATCCAAGGGCCAGTTGAAGTGAATGGGACGCCAATCGGATACTGAATAATGATGCATTAAACCTTTTTTTTTATTTTTCTACAACTAGGTAATGAATTAACTTCATTCCGGCATTCTGAATAACTCATTCATTATTCAAAAAATTAATAATGTAGGTAACGAGTTATTTTCATCTCATGCGTTGAAAAACATAATATAATTATTAAGTAGGTAATGAATTAATTTCATTCCGGTTTTTTTTTTTAATAATGTATTAAATTTTCAAAAAGAATGTAATAATACAGGTAATGAGTTAACTTCATTAATAG
>APFE031078598.1:2874-54185 GCA_000404065.3 Pinus taeda | reverse complement strand
ATATATATAGCAGACGCTTCCGCAGACGCTTTGCTTCCTAGATTTTTGGAAAATGACTCTTCCGCGTTCCCGCTTCCAAAAAATGTCCCCGTTTCATCCTCGCTTCATGTAACATTGACACAAAGGGACATTAATTGGGCTTGCGCAGGCATTTTGGAAGCTAAGCTAGTGTGGTATGGGGACAGAGAAATTTGGTGCTAGAATTTGAGGACTTTCAAAGGGAGTTTTGGGGAGCTTGGGGGACATTTCACACAGTTAATTCTCAGGGGTGCGAGTAGCAGGCTAGAGGAGGAACTCACACTATTAGAGGGGTCCTAGGGTTGGTTGGAAGGAGACAAAACCCTTTCTGGGTTTTTGTGGGATTATTGAGAGGAGGCTATAACTAAATTTGGAAAATTTTCTGAGCACTCTAGAGGGCTGAAACTCCTGTTCCATTCCAGCTAGAAGCAATAGAAATTACTAGGTCAACACAAAAATAGGAGAGGAGCGTTTCCAACACTTAGGCCTGTTGGGAAATCTAGGGCATTCAATGTTAACAATTTCTCTGCTTGATAATTGCTTGTGATATGTTTGTATTTCTTAGCTTATGATCTTTTCTTTGTTAGCTTATTAGTGTGTTCTTTTCATCAAGACAATTATCAAAATAAATAAAGAGAAGTGACACAGTATATAGGCTTCTCCATTCGGGGCTAAAACCTCTCACCTCTTGAGAGGAAAACCTAATCAAAATTCTTCTTCTAGATCTTCAATTGATAAGTACCAAGACCATGACATAGACCCTTGACTATAGTATCCTCCCAAGAACCTTGTCACCTACCTTGATGATCTGTCTCTTCCTTCCTTTGCCCTTCTTCTTGATCTAGAATTGCTTCTTCTCGGCTCCTTCTAGAGAAACTCGATCTCTATCCCTTACACTGCACCTTCACAACTTCCCTAGAGAATCTTGGTTTCTAGGTCTTCTAGAGAGAAACTCAGTCTCTTCTTTGATCACTTAGAGGAGTCTTTTCTTGTTGCCCCAAAAGAAATTTCACTGCCCTATCTTCGCACTGCCCAAAAGAAATTTCGCTGCCCAGACTTCGCACTGCCGAGAAGAAACTTCAGTGTACCTACCAGATAATGTCCCAGAAGAAACTTCACACTTCTCTTTGTTGCTCCTTTGCACTCCTTTTAGCCCTCTCTTAGTGTCTTTCTTCTGTCTTCTCTTCGCACTTTTCTAGTCAATATTAGATCAAATGCTTGTCCAAAAATTGTGTCTCCAAATGAGGCCAAGTAGGGCTATTTATACCTTTCTTCACTTGACTCTTAGGACGACTTGACAACTGGAGTTTAGGCCGACTTCATCTGGCAACTTCTTCATTGTTTGTAGGCCGACTTGAAGAGGTTTGGTGACAAGTTCTTGGAGGGTACTTTACATAGACAATATTGACCTTTTTACAAAGTGTAACATGACTTCTTTTACATGACAATGACTCTTTTATGACTAGATGAGTAAAACCCTAAAGACTTGCAATGGGAGTCTTGACTCAAAAACAAAATCCCTTGTTTATGAAACCCATGAAGCAAGTGAATATAATAATTTCATTTTTCTTATTTACATCTCATTACATAAAATCATAATTACATGTCATTATGAAGACCGAACCTAGTTGCGCTTTTCAACACTCCCTCTTAACTAGGGAGGTATTCATAATGGTATCTTGGTCTTTCTCAATTTGAAGAATCTCTCATAAGAAGAATTCGGATTTGTAACTCATTTGTATAACATCATACCAACCAACATTGTTATATAGCAAGGCCTTGACTAACAACTCTATCTCTCCACAAGATCATAGAACAATGCTGGTGAGACCAATGAGTTATAGACATACTCATCATTGTCTCTCTAGGAACATACCCCACCCAGGTTCACTCAAGATATGCTCCATAACGACTATTCTTTTCTTGGACTCCCTAGTCCCAAAAGAATATCGGTCCTCCATGACTACTCTTCCATGGGATGCCCTATCTCATCCCCTAAGAGCATCAGATGCCAAATGATTACACAATCCTCCATTCTGTCTTCCCAGGTGAAGAACAACATGTCTATCTCTCCTTTTCCAACTAGGAGGTTTTATTCCTATTAAAGGAATGTACTCATTCCTATGACAGAGGAATGTACCTCAGCTTCCAGCTAAGGAATTTTCGAGTCTCTTCCATGTAAGAAACTTCTTCTAAAGCTCTCTCTTAACCAGGGACCTATTGTAGCTCTTCATGTGGAGATCTTAAAACAATCTGCTACATGAAGAGCTCCTTTCTTTGATGTCATGAATTTCTTCTATGATAAGGAGTCTTCATCCTTTGGGAATTTCTATATATAGAGCATAGATCATTCATCACTTTTGTTCGTGAGTCAGTCATGTCCTCAACTCGTCAGGAAGTGATCTATCAGGTTTTCCATTTGGCTTTACTTCATGTCTTTATGCTTTCATGCCATATTTTTAAAAGGACATTACATCCTTTTATATGGTTTGTTTGGAAGCCATTCACAGATCTTCTCTTCGACAGTGCTACATAAGCCCAACCAGATGTTAGTTCAAACATAATCAATCATTTAAAATTAGAATTACCTTTGTGATGATCTTTCATCATGACATATTCTTGTAAGCTTCCTGCATGTAGATTGACATATCTCTCCTAGATATCCATTGTCAAGGGTCTCTATTTTTTTTTGAGTTCCATCAGAGTCTTTACATTCTTCCGGGAGATCTTCTAGTCAAATCTTCTTGGACTTCGGATGTTGAATGCCTTTCTTCCTTCATTGCATATTATCATGATCTCTTCCTATCTTTTCTCACACACTTCATTCCCAGGAGCTTCCAATCATAATTCCTTGATTGTAATCAGCTTCCTCATGATTCATATGAGAACATATTATGTTGATTTCATCTACTGTGACTTATGCTTTGCTGCAATCCTTTGGAGGAGGAGATCCTTTCTTCTCTTGATCATATTTCTAGGATGGAAATAGTGATCCAAGTTAACTGCAATGATATGACATGACCTTTTCATAATAATCTATGTGAGCATACATACCTCATCTTTCAAACTTCTTGTAGCATCTTCATTCGAAAGGACTTTGTCCTACATACCTGCTTTCCTGACATGCCATCATGCCATCATCCTTTGAATCTGATGAGTTGGAATTCCCGATGAAAACCTTTGCTTCCTTTCGACATTGGTGAATCCTTTGATGAGAATTCTATCAAAGAAACTCGAGGATGTTTCATATCCTCACCTGACAAATGTTTTCTTCTATGATGATCCTAGATGATGACCTTTGCTTCTATAAATACCAATGAGGTTTCTTAAGAGCTTCCTATTCTTTGTAATCAGTAGGATTTCTACCAAACATACCTTTCTGCTTCCCATGTCACGAGTTCTTACTTCTAATGCTTCTATCATGATGCTTCTTTCTAATATGATGCATCCTATCTGATTTACATTGCTTATAACTTACAAGTGAAAAAGGAACCTTCTAATGAAGTAGATCATCTTTGTCATCTTTTTGCTTCTTCCTTCTTATGCTTCTTTGTCTTAGGGTCTTTTACTTCCTTAGTAGAATAGTCTTCTTCCCTGTCCCTCTTGCGATTAGGACAATGTTTTCTATAGTGCCCAAAATTGTGACAACCATAGCATCTTTCTTTAGACATGTTCTTCTTTTTCTTCTTTGGAGTACCAAACTTTCCAAATTTTTCTTTTTGTCTTGACACTAATTGTTTCCTTCTATTTGATCTTTTGTCACTTTCATTCTTTAGCCTATCTCCTTCTACATTGCAGAGAGACCATAACCTGATGAATAGGATAGCTTGCTCTTCCCTAGTGGCAATGAGGTTACCTTGTTTATCAGTTAATGCATTTAGAATAACGGAGATTATTTCGTTATCAGATACTATCTCGCCCAGATCCTTTAATTGTTCTTTTATTTAAGATGCCTTAGAGAGGCATGATGATATCCCTTCATCCTTTGATACTTTCAACTTATGAAGATCAAATCTAAGTGATAAGATCTTTTCTATCGTGCTTCTAGAGAAAATTTCTCCCAGCGTATCATATATTTCTTTAGATGTCTCTAGCTTGGCTACATAGGAAATACGTGAATCTTTGATGGACTCCTTGAGTATATTTTGAGCCTTAAGATCCCTTTCCATGTATTCAGATAATGCTTGTTCTTCAGATTGCTTGGACATTCCCATGAACATGATCAATGGCATCATTTACTTTGAGGACAATGTCTATCCTTCTTTTCCAAACAAGGAAGTTTGATATCCCAACTAGCTTTTGATCTTCCTTAAAACATGAAGTCATTTTTACTAGGTTGTTTTATAATAAGAGGTACTTACTTGTTGAGATCAAATCTTCAACTTGACGATGAACTTGTTTGCTTGTTACTCTAAATCTTTTAGTGAGGGAGGACTGCCTTCTATGAGATCTTTTCTTCAATAGAGAGAGGATTGTCTTTTGATTCAATCTTTCTTCGATTTGAAGAGCTTCCACTTCCTTTGATGATGTGATGATACATGTTTCAAAATTTCAGCTCATAATTAGTTCATAGTCTCTATTATTTTACTGCATTTTCCTATTAGGAATATTACACTGGTATTAAAGTTGTGATGTGGCCAACTATGGGAAAGAATTCCTTTTATGACCCCAGGAGACAAGTAGAATATAACTTACAAGAGGTACATGTACAAGGGCAAAGGGAGCAAATTAGAGATTACCCTAAATTTAGAGGTTCCTGAGCAAGAAGTGGCAGAAATGACAAGCATCTTGTACTGTCCTGTGTATCGCCTGTTCACTGTACCTATCACTCGCCACATGTACTCGATGCGATGTGAGGCACTCCCACTCCACAACGCAGTCCAACATACTACGCCACTCCCCCATGCGTTTCCATGCCCATCTGTAGACCACTGCTCCACGCTAGATGCTCCTACCCATCCTTGAATGAGATGGCCTAAAGCTGTGTCCATATGCGTCGGCCCGCATCCAACCTGGGTCATCACCTCCACTGTCGCATCACCATGCTCTCCAATGAGGGGACCTCCCCAAGTCCTCCCTAAAGGATCCAAGAAGTGAACCTCCCTAGGTGTCAGCAGCGATGCCACCATTGCTCTGCTCCTCTGTGTCTCACATAAATGTGAAGAATCCCCAACTCCATACAAGGCACTGTCTGGTGGCCTACCAATGCCACCTCCTTCGACAAACTCCTGCCAGAGTATGCTGATCATCTTGAGACCCTATGCACAATTGTCATACCAAGACAACCCAAGGAGTCTGCCCAAAAACTGGTTGGCCACTGGTGCTGACCGATATTCTCCTAACGGAGGTGCACGCTCCACTACTAGGTCAACTATACCCTCTAGGTCGTAGTCAACCGATATACCTGGGAAATGATAGGTGGTCCCTCCCAGATCCCAATGCCAGTCAGGGCTTCCAGCATCCTCAGTGCCTGGAAACTCCTATTGAGCTCCACTTGGGTCCACTACCATCTCCATAGTCCACTCCACCAGGTACCAACTCAGAATCTCTCACCACCCAACCCCAAGAGAGGGAAATACATGAACTCTCGCTCATAGAACAACCCCAACATGCGGGTGCCGCACCCTGTGCAACTCAGGTCGTCTTATCTCGCTATCCTAGTCAATACATACAATTTGACTAGGTAGCTCTGTCTCCCTCTGTCCAATGGGCCAACGTAAACTAATAGTTCTTCCAGCCCCGTCTATGTATGCCCAAAGAGGCTTGCTCTCACGCTCCAACATACGCTCTCGTTGCAATAGTAGGGAATCCAACTACCCCCTAGTGTGAGCTAATTTGGCCGTGGACTCGGCACAAATCGCTCTCATGCCCTCCAGCTCCTTGTTCTACTGCAAAATCGCCTCTTGCACTAATGCGGCCTTCCTTTTTAATGCTAGAAGGTCGGCCTGAAACTAATGGAACTGTCGTGGGCATCTATCACTTGTAAACTCGGTCACGACTCCATATACCTCAATAACTATTGGCATCTCGTCCATGCATGGCACCCCCTCAACAAATGGCTCTATGCAAGTAGGCTCTATCCTCTCCACCAAGGTGTCAACTGGGGCTATCAAAGAGGTCTCTAATAAAGGTGACTCCTGCGCCACACCAGGTATATCGATGTGCTCCTCACCATCCTGTGGGCTCTGAGCATCATGCTCAACCTCCTCCTCAGGCTCCTGATATCTAAAGCCAGGTCTCCACCAGCAAAAGCGCCCCTTGGTCTCACCCTCTAACCATCTCTGTCCTGTCTGCTCCTTTTCAGGGGATCTGGTGCCCTGATCTGGTCGACTTTCCCCACATGATGTAGATGGCTGCATTGCCACGGGCTGCTCACCTCTAATGTCTCTGTTGTAAGGGTGAGGATGGGTTTGGTCTGTCACGCTCCTCAACTGGGCCAATCTCTCATTGTCCCAATGAATTCTACCCTATAATTTCTGCATATTGGATTTCTCTTAAGCCATGGGTTTGTTTCCGGTTTCATTCGTCATTGTGCACTCATACCCAAAGCTTCCATGATCTTCTAGCTACCACATTTGGGCCAAGATCATGCTCTGATACCACTTTAATGTTCCAAATTAGGAAAAATAGTGCTATGCAAAGCAGACAATAAAAAAACACTATAAAATTGAAACATTCAGTGCACACCCATAAAAAGTCCTGGAATAACTAACGACTGAGTTATTTTATTATAATCTGGAAGAAAAATACAATAATGTGGAAGTGGTGCACTTGGGCTTGCCTCAATGGCAAGCGTGATTAAGCCCAGGTGGTAATATGTCAAGCCCAGATGGCACAAATAACTACTGCAATGATGCCCTGCGCTGCCCTTGTGAAACTATGCTGTCTGCTGCAAAGATGCTACAAGAAACCCCACTTCCAATGCTCAAAAAATTACGGGAAATTAACTCCGACCTCTCCACCAAATACCCAAAATAACCCACGAAGGAATTGGCCAAATGTTGACCTCGAAATTTTGGCCCAAATTCCCCTTAGCTCCTCTAGCTGTTAGCTGAGTTAGGTCCCCTGTTTGACCCCTTAGATCTGCCCAAAAATTCTATAAAATTAGGAGTGTGACCCTTTCCCAGAACCCAGAAAACCCATAAAAGGTTTCCCTTGGTTCCAACCTTCAAAAATTGACCCTTCACAACTTGGCGCTCCTCCAATTTCGAATTTTGTTGTTGTAACTGATCCTGTCAATCTCTGCTCTCCCAACTCCAACAATCCTCCTCAAATGGCCCTCCAAATGATCTCTTACTTCTCTCGGCCAACTCCAACTCTACAATTCCTTCCTCCAACTCCCATGTGAGCTAGTGATGGCTCTCTGCGCAGGCCCAGGTGACTGTAAATCGAACTGCTCCAATGCAACAACCTCCTGCTCCAAAACTCTCCCAAAAGGTTGAGCCTCCACTGTAGCTCCAATGCCCAAACTCGCTCGACAGTTGCTACCCTGATGGACCCACAAGCAACACCTGCGTGTTCCACTTCTGCGTCCTCCAGAAACATGCACTGGCTGAGACAAATGCTGAATGATGTGACTTTGAAACTCCACCGACTCTCCTCCAAGGTAGTACGAATTGCCTTGCTATGGTGGCACTCGAAGTCCACCGAAGCAAGGGTTGAAATCTCCGCTCGGACACACTCGTGGGCTAAACAACATAGTAACCCAGCTAAGCAGCTCGAGCAACTAAGGTTGAGTTCAATATGTCAAAAGATAAGATGCTGAAATGAGGAGAGTTGCCTTCCTTATATAGATTTTGTTGAGCACTTTCCCTCCATTTTCCCTCCATTGTGGGTCCCTCACTTAACCATCGCTTTCCCCTCCATCCAAATCGAACTGGGGAATGCGTATTCTGCTAGTGTGGTGTCCTCCACGTTCAAATTAACCACATCGAAATAAATTCTACTAAGTCTAGCCTCCTAATAGATCGAATGGGCCTCATCACCTCCAAAATTGGCCCCAATATGCAGAATATAATCTTGTTCCAAAATAATTTAGGAAGGGACATTACAGCACAGAAGTGGCACTGTGTAGAATTCATGGGGCTGAACACTTCATGCTTGTGTGGGTTTTTGGGAAGGAAATCCATTCACTTTGTAGGGCCATTCTACAGCTAATTGAGGAGGGATTGTGTCATATTCAATAGTTGTAGATTGTGGAGGACGCAAAATTTGTCAAGGAGGGTGTGGCACCAAATTTGGGTAATTTCGAGAGGTCGAAATTAGCCCAAATCCTTCCTGGGTTTTGCTGGAATAGGCTCAAGGAGCGTGATCCTAATTTTGCAGAATTTTTGGAGGGCATTTACAACAGATTTTTGTGTGGTACGAATTTCCTATCTGGTGGAGGAGCTCACTTTAGTTGGGGGTAAATTTGGAAGGTTGGAACTAGGCCCAACCCTTTCTGGGTTTTTGTGGGTTTATTGAGAGGAGTCTCTGGCTAACTTTATAGAATTTTTTGGGCGATATTCAGGCCTGAAATCTACATTCTTATAGCAGGGCAAATTGTTAGTTAGTTGGGGAATTTGCATCACTTTGTGGACCCAGTTTGTCTTGGAGTTGGGCCAAACCATTTATGGGATTTACTGGGTTTTGGGAGAGGAGTTCAGAGCTAAATTTTCATAGCATTCCGAGGAGTATTCATCCCTAAGATCAACATTCCAGCCAACAGCCAGTAGCAAATTATTTCTGGATAGTGCACAGATCACTCTGGGACCATTTCTACCACTTGGCTTCGGGCCATTTTTCCGTGTTCTGCTTAGCTTGCATAGCAAACCCAAGTTCCAAAATTGCAGCTCATTTTATGTACTCTTTTATCATAAAATTATTAAAATGGCTCAGATTCTGTTGTTGGACCTTTTGGTGTTTTAATTGTGTATGAGTTCAAATTTATTTATTGTTCCTAGTCCATTGCTTGGTATTAGTTGTTAAATTCCAATTAGGAATATTAAAATGATCTCTTTCTATATTCTGCACTCTCTACCCAATCTGAATCTGCAACTGTACTTCACTGTTTGAAACCAATCTCAAATCATAACTATCTTTGCCATGATCAACTGTACCATGTTGGTATTCCAACCCATGTTGAGCAACATGCCTTGGCTCATAAACTAATCAGCTTCCTCTTACTGAGTCCATCACCACAACTACTTTCCTGTCACCTTAACTGAGGGCTCTCTCTCACACTGAAACATATCCCGCTATAGTAATTATGATTACTTTGTCTACCACTATTGGCTTCTAGCAAATCAGCTATCTAGTCAATGATAGTCCATTATCTCGAACTCAGAGGTCAACTCCCTCTTAAGCTAACACAAGACTCTTTGGCTGCTTCCTTTGTTACGGAAGCAAATATTTCTGCGACAACTACTCCTTCTGACACATGAGTCCTTCTACTTCCATCAGAGACAAATCATATAGGATCATTCTTGTTTCATTAACCCAAAAATACCAAGCCCAACATGTCTGCTTGCGATTGCGCAAAGTCTTCTTCAATCACGAGACTTCTTCTCATGTACTTCAAGAACTTTGAGGTAGCTCTATGTACACTTCTTCCTCAAATTATTTCGTTGAGGAAAGCAATATCTGCATCAACTTGGTGCAATTTTCAAAAACAATGATACTAGAAGTGTACCACACAATTGGAGCAAATGACCTGTCATGATCCTCTCCCACTTGCTAGGAGAACCTTCTATTCAACTCTCACTTTTTACTTGTCTATGCCGTCATCTGCTACAAAACTTGCTGATCTACTAGCTTCCCCTGAGCTCGGATTTCATGTAGTACGATAGTCCTCTTGTCACACACTTTGCCTCATTTTTTCACTTCTTTCATATGTTGCCAGAGCCTTTGGAACCTTCAACACGTACCTGCAATCCTCACTAGGAGGGCATGAAAGAATAATCACAACCAAACAAAGAATATAAAGAGAAAAGATTATCATTAACTACTGGTAAACCAACAATAGTAATAATCAAAGAAGAGATGTAAAATACTTATCTTTTGAGAAGAATGTCAGCTCCCTCTGGATCTTTAGTCTTCTTGCATCCATGTTGCAACTTTGTCAGCGTCATCTGCATCATTATCATGATGTCTTACAAGAGCTAGGGTTTATTCTTTCAACAGAAATGTTGATCTAAATCCGATCCTAGGGTTTTGTCCATAAACCCTAGGGATTTATTATCCAAGCCTTGTTGCAGAGTATGTACTCAGGCTTTTCAAATTCAATAATTTGACCTTCAGGTAGTCCTATGATCAATGACCTTTCTTGACTTTCTCTGGTCCAAAGAAAAACTTCGGAGACTGAATCATGTTATTAAAGATCTGTATGGTGCAGTGCAGGATCTATCACTGAGGTAATGTAACTTCAGTGTAACGCTGAAATCAAGGGTTATAGATTTTGGTCTACATTATAACCTGAAGACACTTGCTCATAGATATAGCATTCCACGACTTTTTCATCTTTCATCCTTCAAAGATCAATCAATATGGGCTTTTCAGACCCATACTTGGTCTTGACTGACAAAGCTTCTTTATGATGACAAGAGATCATCTAAGAGCACTTCAGATGAAAATTTTAATGATACATACCTCTTGTTCCAATTATTAACCAGAGACTTCTGGCTTCACTGATCTCTGTATAGGTCTGCGTTGCAAGCCTAATACTCTTCTTGGAACAACCCATCACTGTGATGTGTTTTTATGAGAAACAAATACTTCAACTTCAAACTTGCCATCAGTCCTGTACAGTTACTTCAATAATTCAAAGGTTGATGGCATTGCTGGTTTAGCAGACATGTTTTCAAAGTCCTTTGGACTGCTTCTTTCAAAGTGACACAAGTTCGGCTTCTCAACAAAGTATTGTTTAAGACTCCTTCAAACTGACTTAGTTCTTGGCTTCTAACACCTTGCTGGCTGAGGTTTCTCAACCATAGTATATTTATGATTATGTCAATACAAAGCATCACAAGTTAGTGCTTAGGATTTTTCTTTGAAAAAGAAGGTATGCTCCATGGTTTATAAAACTTTGATCCAATCGCATAATGAATACACATCAAAATTGACTGTGATTTTTCCAAGGCATAGTAGGATTCTGGGGTTGTTACCTCTGGTTAATGTGGCTACATTAGTAATTAATTTTCATCCATTTCTTCTCTTGGTATCATCTAGATATGTAAACTTGGTTGAATTATCATTCACTTCGATAATCTTTTCTCAGCTTATATTATATACAATGCAAGGAAACAGAACATTTGAATACTTGCATGGGTAGCCAAAAGGGACTTACTAGAAGTGTTAAAGTTCTTATTTATACGAACTAATCTTAACTAGATAAATATATTAACCCTGAACGAGATGATTGTTACATTTATCTATTGACATTTGTGCAGAATGCATGATGTTGGTGAAATGGATGTTCGAGGTTGTTATACTGCAGTTGCTGTAAGCAATTTCATTGCTATTTATAATGTTTGTAGATTGTATATAGTACCATGACATCTTAGGGCCTTTTGTAGTACCCCTTTCTCAAGGAAGTTTATTAAATTTATTTCATTTGGGCTGTTGGATGTTGAGTTTGTAAATGACATCTAGTGTTTCTTGTATCATCCAAGCACGTTTTCCTAATATTCAAATGATTTCAACAAATTTGTTGAGTTTAAGGCCATTTAGTTCTGGAAATGCAAGAGGTCAGGATTACTTAGAAATTGGATTGACATGGTTAGTTATTCACAAATTCATTTATCATACATATGTAGACCTATTAGGGTGAATAATATGTCATCCATGGGAATATTGGATAGGCGGTCACTCCTTGGTCATATTTTCATGGTATATCCTTGAATGTCTTTTGATTTAGGTGTCCTCATGAATGAATAAATCTTTCTAGGGTTATTTTTTTATTGCAGATGACAGATAACTGCATAGTTTCTTCCTTCAACAACCCATGTGCAATGTATTCAGATAGACATGTGGCCAAATTAGGTTCTAAAAGCACACATGTTCATTTGCTCTTTCCTCACACCACCTTTTGTGCCTGCTAAGATTATTTTCCTTCCTTAGGATTGTATTGTTAGAAGATGATTACCAGTAGCAAAAGTGTAACATAGGGCTGAGCTGGGTCTGTTTCAATATAATGTTAAGAGTAAATATTATAATGGTCATATTTTCTTCTTAGGAGTTCTTGTAAGGTGTACTTTATAATAAAGTTATTCTGTGATGAAATATGCTATATTTTAATGTTAAGTTATGACTTTAAGTCATCAACTAGGTGTTAAATGTTGGGGATTTATATAACATACTCAACATGTGCACCCCCCTGATAATTATGACAAGCTAATTATAATCTATAGTGAATCCTCTGCTGAAATGAAAAATTCTTCGTATGATGTCTAGTGTTGTCTTCAGATTTGATCTCCAGGGTTTCTGTGCTCAATGCTGTCAGATCAGGATGAGTAACTCCGCATGTTGGATTCTATTAATGTTGATTCATATTTATACAGTGAGGTGACTCCTCGTTTCATCTTCCAAGGGTCCATATTCATCTTCATATTCTCCTACTTTTCCTAATGATTTACACTTCTATTTACACGGACAAAAATCCCAAAGGATTATGTTTCCAACATTTACCCCTTAATCTGAAGAGGTGTTTGTGATTGCAAGCATCATTCTGAATTTTTCAAACTTTTCTCTTCCAAGTGTTTTTGTAAATGTGGTGTCTTAGGGTATTTTTTTCTTCCTAGGGCTTCTTATTCCAGCTAGGGTTTCCAACAGAAAAGTAGCAGAAGTTCATGCATTCATACAATAGAAGACATTTATTCATTTAGCACACAAATTACTCAATAGCAGTAGTAGACAGGTAGGAACAATCTAATCAACAGTAATGTGATATTACTCAATTCCACAATAAACAGGACTGATTGTCCAATAAACCAGAAATGTACTCAGCAAATGCACCAATTCAATACGGTCTGTAAAATGAATCAAATTCACTAACTTAATTGAATTCTACTAACAGTCTACAGAACCTGGACTATCTTGCTTAATTTGCTGTACAATAGGCTCGGCTGTCTGTAGCTTAGAATGTGTAGCTCCTGTGGAAAGTCTGCAGATGGTTCTTCCGTCAGGGTTGCCACAAAAGTACCTCAGAAAGGGCCACACCAAGCTCTGTCTCAGAGGTGGCTGAACTGCCTCAGAAAGTGGCTGAGCTGCCTCAGGAAGTTGCTGAAGTGTCTCAGAAAAGCAGCTGAGCTGCCTAACGAAGTGGCCTAGCTGTCTCGGAAAAGTGGCCGAACTGCTGCAGACTTTCCCCGGGAAATGACCAAGAAGCTCAGAAAAGACCAACAGAAATTTTGCCTCAGACTGAACTGCCTCAAGAAAATAATCCAATGCTGTCTCAGGAGGACTTGAACTGCCTCAAGAAATTTTCCACTGTTTTTTTTCCTCAGAGCATACCCGCACAGCCTCGGAATATTTCGGTTCCTTGCCTCAGATTGCTACCAAACTTTGCTGTCTTCCAGATAGATAACTCTCACACTTTTCAGAACAGGACAAAGATAAAGAAAAAATTACTATAAGAATGAAAATTTACATAAGCTTCTCTCATGAACGGTTAACCTACAAATGACCCTCCATGCTCTTTAAATAGAGATCATGGACCAATCGGGTGTTAAGCCATGGATCAAGTGTCGGTACTACCGAGGAGAGAATGAACCGTCGGATCACTACATATCGTGATCGTCGGATTGTAAGTTACAAAAGTACATAGTAAAGAAACACACTTTACCTAACTCTATACTAGACCAAGTTATACTTAACTATTTCCTATGTGTTGGAATATCCTAACATATCAAGGCTATAGCCTACGGGGTTGGATAGGCTATTTCGTCCTTAGCCAATCAATTGGGAGAGGACATTACAGTGAAGATGTCTACAATTTGTTTATTTGTGGAACAATGTCTCAAATGAATAGCTTTGATCTCTACATGATATAAATCAAATGATACTTTGTGTTGATGTGTTTGATTAATCATGGAATTTGTTGAGAAACAAAGTGCTAGATAGTTTAATGTTTGATTCCTCTTTCTTGATAATTACTTGTGAATGCTAGCTATCTTCTTATTCTTTTATGTTCTCTTCATCAAGCAACTATAAAAATGTTCAAGGCATAAAGATCACAAAGAGACAAAGAACACCGGAATCTAGGCTCTAGGCTAGGGCAAAACCTCACAAGGGGGAAAACCGACCAATCCTTATCTTATAGAATTAGATCAAAATGAGATATCCAAGCCCCAAGTCCAAGATCAAAAACTGCCACAAAGATCCAAGTCAATACTCCTCCAAGTCTCCTCCAATCAACTCAAAATCAACACTGGTCAAACCCTTTGAAAATCTGGTCAAATCATAGAAAATTCCGGCCCTGCAGTAGAGGGCGAATTTCGGCCCCGTATTGATGATGAAATTACATTACATTATGAAGACCGACACTAGTTACAATTTCAACACTCTCTTAACTAGGGAGGTATTCATAATGACACAATAGGATATTCTCAAGTTGAAATATTCATATAAGATGGGATTTAGATTGATAAGCATCAATTATGATATACATCATCATAGCCAACATTGTTAAAATACCGAAGCCTTGACCTGTACACTCTATCTCTCCATTAGATCAAAGCACAACGCTGGGAGGCATAAATTTGGACACCACCACCTCTCAAGGCACATACCCCACTCGGGTGTTCCCAAGGTATGGCATCATAGTACCATTTCCTAATCCAAGGAAAAGTATGTCCTCCGGACCATTCTTTACCAAGTCTGTGTATCCAACTTAAGATGTTAATCCTAGTCAACCACAATACATGACTCAAGAATGTACGTCCCCGATGCTTATCCAATCCATTGTTGTCCCTACCAGTGTTCATGCACTAGGCTTACGACTGTTAGTCTTGGCCATAGTAAGTGGCACATGGAGAACACGTTGTCCACCCTCACTCCCTCAACCAAGGGGATATGTCCACAAGCTCAAGCTTGTCTTGCAAATACTCATGCTTCCTTTTAGGAAGGGACTTCATCAATACATCTACTACCTGTTCATTAGTGGAGATATACTGTAGCTTCACAGCTCCATCCTGCACCATGCTTCAAATGTAGTCATACTTGATATTAATGTGCTTCGTCCTCGCATGTAAAACCAGGTTCTCTAACATGTTTATGCAGCTTTGAGGTCCTCAGAAAATTCTTGACAACATGAGCCCAGAAGAGATCTGATGCTTCTTCCGGGGTCATGTTGTCAAGAATTTTGTGAGGACTTCTATTTTGAATGTAGACTGCTGTCCTAGAGGCTTCTCCCCATAGGAATTTGAGAAGGTCTTGGTCATGTAGCATGGCTCTTACATATTCTTCAATAGATCGATTCTTCCTTTCGACTACACCATTTCGTTGAGGATTGTAAGGGCCTATTAACTCTCTCTTAATCCCAACTTCTTTGAAAAAGGTCACAAGTTCCTTAGATGCATATTCACCTCCATTATCTGATCTTAGGGTCTTGATCTTCTTTTCTGTCATATTCTCCACTTCTGCCTTGAACTCTTGGAACTTGAATACTTCATCTTTAGACATCAAGAAATATATCCAAGTCTTTTTGGATTGATCATGAATAAATGTTACATAATATTGATGACCACCAAGTTATTTTTCAGACATGGGCCTGTTACTGCTCAATCTAGTAGGGGTACTAGGAGGGGTTCAAAAGGGTCAATTTCTAGACCAAGTGGCAACAATGGGACAATGACTCGTTGTCACCTCAGTGGATACTCCCTCTTAATCCCAGCTTCTTTGAAAAATGTCACAAGTTCCTTAGATGTATATTCACCTCCATTATCTGATCTTAGGGTCTTGATCTTCTCTGTCATGTTCTCCACTTCTGCCTTCAACTCTTGGAACTTTTCGAATAAGTCGTCTTTAGACATCAAGAAATATATCCAAGTCTTTTTGGATTGACCATGAATAAATGTTACATAGTATTGATGACCACCAAGTGATTTTTCAGACATGGGCCTGTTACTGCTCAATCTAGCAGGGGTCCTAGGAGGGGTTCCAAAGGGGAAATTTCTAGACCAAGTGGCAACAATGGGACAAGGACACACTGTCACCTCAGTTGGTGCCCCCTACTCTTTATGAACATTAACTGATGGGAGGAGTCTCGATATAAGGAAATCACAAGGAGGGACAAGTCAATGATAGGATATATACTGATTTCTAAGGCCCATTCACAAGAGAGACTCAAATCAATGCTTGCTTGTTTTAGGGGCAAGGTAAGGGGGTCTCTAAGAAAGGCTCAAGAGAGGCTAGGCATAGGGATTAGAGGTATTCTTTAACAAAATTGTCCTAGACCTAGACACTTTGGGAACAGAAGGATCTCCCTTAAGGTCTTGTGAGATAACAATCATATAAAAGTTTGGGACCACAAGGGAGACCTAGGGGGTCTAAGCTAGGCTTAGGGTTTTGGGATGATTATTCAACAATGTGACTAGGCTAAGCGAGGATGCGAGTGGGTCAAGAGAGATTACCTTCCTTTGAGTTCAAGCACAATAAACCACTTAGAGTGCCGCTAACCTAGAAAGACCTAAACCCAAATGATTTGGGAGCTAGGGCTTGCTGTTTCTCACAAAATAACCGTGGGATTGGCTTCAAACTTGGAGGGATAGTCGGAGACACCCCAATGTAATTCCTTTCCAACTTGCTCTGCACATTGATGGCTCAGTTGGAATTCGTTGGATGCCCTAGTAAGGCTATCCTAGGGTTAGGTTAACAAATTTGTGGAAAAGAGAAAGATTTAGGGTGATCATCAACGCTTAAGATGAGTGCCTAGCCAATTGTGGAGAATGGAGTCAAAATGAAATTGATTTTAGAGTTTTCGCTCTTCTAAGGAGCCTTATTGTAACTTCACATGCCCTAGAGAAGCAACGACAAGGTCACAACAAGGATTTATACTTCTCTTTGCAAATTTATAGAGTTTCAAGGTGAAAAGTGTTAACCCACCCCTAGGAATAATTCAATCTTCTCGTTGAGATGAAAAATGTATGCAACAAGCCAAGATTGCCAAACTGTTCATGAAATTCACATCAATACTTAGGGCACAAGCATAATCAAAGCATAACGTTCCATACATAAGACATAAAACCTGAAAAATTTCGCATAAAAGAGCACTTACATGACAAAAAGATTATATCCATCCATTAAAATTGCAACAATGAAGCTCCAAGGTAAGATAACAATCTTCCAAACATCAAAATGCATCGATTAACATGCAATTCATCCATCAATAGCAGGTCCAAGTTCTTTTCTCCAAAGAGATACCAATCCAAGTGATGATGAATGAGAGAGAATGCCTCTGTTATATTTATACAATTGTGTAAGGGGTTCGAATGGCCTAATTTAGCCTAATGATGCCCCTATAATAAAATAATGTGCAAAATAACAATACTTTTGGTGACAAACCCACTAAATAGCTCCATAACATGAATAATTAGCCTCTCAATAGGGTTGAAATGATAGAAAAGTATCTAGAAGGGACGTTGGAAGGCCAAATGAAGTCCCTCATGTGCCATAATGAATAGGAGGGCTCAAATAACAGTGTTGAAGGGGGTGTCCCCTTGATTTCCAAGCAAATTACCCGTGGTGCCCCCAAGTGGGTGTGGGGGCACAAAAAATATCCTCATGGGTCTCCAACTGAATTGAGCCAGCTTGTGCTCCATCTGTAAGGGATAGAACAATGATGCAAGCTCTCCCTTGTCTCCCTAGGTGAGACAAAACCCCATCTGGGCCGTGGATCAACTGCCAAGTGTGTAGCTGACCGGGCAAGGTGGTCCAGGTGCATCATCATCATCAAACAAGAAAGACACGAGCAAACAATAAGTGGTGTTGGGGATCCTATGTCATGGCTATCTGCTCTCTGCTATAGTGGAGGCCCATGGCTCTCAACGCTCACCCTATAAATGCCATTAAGACCATTTGAAGGGCTTAGATCCCGTATAGGGAGACCAAACCCCAAGATGAAGACCCATTTGCAATCCTATATAAGATCCAATGTATCTCCTTGCCTTTCTGTACAACAATTCATTAGTGCAATTGAGCAAATGAGCTTACAAATCATGGAACCAAGTGGGTACTTCATAGTGGAACGCCCTTCCATAATGGTCTTTAAAATGTACAGGTATTACTGGGTTCAAGAAGGAGGTTAGTCAAGGACCCTATTAGGTGGTTTCAACCTCTAAGGGAGTGACAAGTCCATGGTACATTTGTCAAATGGCAGGTGTCATGTGAAATAACGGTGGAATTGAGTGGGGTAGCAAGGTAAGGCTCCAAGCCACATGCCATGGTACAAGGGTAGCTATAATGAGGGAAGCCCACACATGGGTGCACAGATGTAGGAGTGAGCAATCGTGGTACATGAGTTACCCTGACCTTTGTCTTTGCACCCTTCATCACATGCCTGATGCCTTTTATTGATTTTTCTTTTCATAACTGCTTAGGGCTTCGGGGAATGAGAACATGATGTGAATGCTATAGTTGTGAATACCTCCTTAAGGTTGGGTAGTTTATTGCTCACTAGGGGTTGGGACAATCATGGGTTCCTTAACAATGTAGGGGGGCTCATATAGGGGCCTTAGGATCTAGGGTGATGGCCATGATAAGGGGTAGAGCTCATGTTTTACTTTTTCACACGTGCTAAATTTTTATGTCTCAACCATCTCTTGCATTTTGTGGTACATTTCCTGTTGTAAGTGGCCAAATTATGCTTTTAACTTTCTTTTTAGCTGCATCAACCTTCGGGCATCGTTCCAGGCCCGACCCAAAGTGTGGACAAGGGGAGGGGGAGGTTAATTCCTTGTGGACCCAATGGAAAAATGTGGATCCAGATGAGAAATATGTGAAAAGGGGTTATAATGCGCAGAGGAGAGTGATGTATGTGATGTTAGGAAATGAGACCACGCAACCAAAATCGTTTTTCTCGTGTATTGCCACTCCTAAAGCTAGTAGCCAATAGAGGAGATCCCACAGGACTAGGATACAAGGTTAACCACCTAGTTGGATAAGGGGACAAGAGTACAAACCAAGCTCATTTTGTCTGCTGAATCCCCCATCTAATCCATGCCTGCATGATAAGTAAGCAACAATACCCAACTACATAATGAAATCCATACCATCAGGGTTGGAAGGCTCTCTTCAAACATACGATCATGATAGATGGGCAAGGGTGCATAATGGCCGGCTCAGGTGGTGGAGATGATGGCACATCGAGCTATCCGGTGGCTGGAAAGGGCTGCTAGCTGCCGACTGAAGATAGTCTAAGAGAAACAATTCTCCTATGGGTGTCACCCTTAGGTGGTGGGTAATAGGGCCCACACACATCGGACTGGATTAGCCTTTATGTCCAAGATTTCCTTGGATCTTGAGTCATTGCTAAGGAATGGGTTCTTCACATGTTTGCCAAGGGCACACCCTTTACAAACTCCATTTTCGTCCTTCAATTGGGGCACACTTGTAACCATTTAACTCAAGGATGACAATATTTTGTAATGGAGATGGCTATATCTTCTATGCCATAATCACACAGATTGATGTCCAAGTTTATTAAAGCTTCAGGTGGAGGAGTTAAGTCCATACAACCTCCCCTCATGAATCCCAATAGTCCTTGTATTTTCTATGTTAGATCCCTTAGCCCAAATAACTACTTTTCAATCATTAAATGCTACTCTGTCTCCTTTATCTTCTAAACAAGAAATAGAAACCAAATTCTTTTTCAAACTTGAAACATAGAGAATGTCGTTGAGATGAATGTGACCACTAGATTCTAGATCTATGGAGGTAGATTGAATACCTTTGATCGAATAGCTTTTTTTGTCTCCAAGTTCAACTTGTGAGAAGGGCTTCCTTTAGATAGGTTATTGAGATGTCCATGTTGAAATATGTAACTAGGTTCGGTCTTCATAATGTCTTTTGTAATCATAATTTTATCTAATTGATGTAAAGATAAGATAAGATAAGATAAGATAATTTTATTAATGTCTAACAAATGACCATAATAGATGAACGGGATTGTCGGTTACAATGATTACATCATGCCAAGCCGGTGGACCAAACGGTCCCCTTTAACATTTCTTTTTAAAGAGCAGAAAGTACATCTATATTCTAAGTAAATGTAAATGTAGAAGCTAGAAGCTCTTAGCTTCGAAGCAAAGCACTGCAATGAAGCAGAGAAGGAGAAGGAGAAAAAGGAGTCTCCTGTCTAGTTCCTACTCCTACATCCGAGGTCGAGAGAAGAAAACTGAGAGAAGCTTGTCAAAGTCTGCTGTCTTGTGGGCATATTGGGTTGTCGCTGTTGTTGCCTGGAAGTTCTAGGGCGCCTCCCAGGGGTGGATCCAATCCTGGAGCGCAGGTGCAGTCTGGTGGGTCGGCCCCCCCAGGACCACACTGATCTGGTCTCAGTGTTTGTGGGTCGGTCAATTGTTCTTTTGATGCCCCACGCTGATGGTAGCGCCCTAAAGAAGTCTGTTATCTTTTGCATGGTGTCCGATATGGCGGGGGACTGAAGAAAACGGGCCTGAAATCTAAAGGCCTCTTGGAGATAAAGTGCAAGGCATCTCGGATCAACATATCTGAGGAAGTTGGTCAAAGTTTGAGAAGACCTGAAGAGACAATGGAAATGACCTCGAATCTCGTAGTAAGCAGGGCATTCGAAGATGAAGTGTGTCTCTGTCTCTATCTCCTGTAAGTGGCAGAGTTGGCAAATCCTATCTGCCCTATCAATGTGGTGATCTATCTCCACCTGGAGTCTGTGAGACCCAACTTTGAACTACCCGAGGGGGATTCTAAGGGAATGCATCCAATGCTGGAACGTGTACTAGGGTTTGATGATGAGCCCATCCCTGATCTCCAAGCAATGCTCCACGTAGAAGGCCATTTTTGGACGCAACCCATTGGGAGGATTGGTCCATGTAGTCTGAATGTATCGTCTGTAAATATCCTCCTTAATGATTTTATTCTGCTCTTGCTGATTGGGAAGGAGGTAGCCTGGAGCATTCAAAAAGTACTGAAAAGGAGGGAGATGGTCAATTTGGATTCCTGAAGCCTCCAGAAGCTCTGTCACACTGATGTACCAACATTTGGATCGACCTGTTTGCATACGGGCGATGTTCTCCGAGGAGCAATATGCTAAATATGGGTATCTATCTCGACCCTTCCTCGCATCTTTCAGGCCTCGGAGCCTGTGCAGGAGCGACAATAACCTGAATATCACTTCTAGGCGTAAAGGTTGAGCCCCGAACTTTGCTAGAATGATGTGCTGAAGAATGTCTGCTTGCACCTAATGAAATGGCGCAAAAGGAGGGTTTGGACCCGCTCTGCTGAAGCCCAATCTGACTCTAGGATAGAGGGACCCCAAATCTCTGAGTCGTAAAGTACTGTGGGGCGAATCAAAGTGTTCATGATGCTCATTTTGGACGAGACGTCCTGGAAATGGTGCCGAAAACATTGCCTCTCCAGAAGGGCTACGGAGCCATACCCTTTGTTGATCCAACGCTGAAGCGCTAGCCGTAGGCTTAAGCGAGGCCCTGAAAATTGAACTCCCAAATATGTATAGGTGCTGACAATATCGATCTCTTCTCCTTTAAATAGGAAGTGGAAATCCGAGGTTTTCTTGATTCCATTGAAGATAATCACTTTGGTTTTAGCCAAGTTCACAGTTAGATGCCTCTGGTCACAAAAAGCTGCGAGAGCATCCAGTTGTCTCTGAAGGCCTTCTTGGGAGGAGGCAATAAGGGCAATATTGTCTGCAAAGAGGAGGATGGAAATCAGGACCTGGTGAAGAAGACACCCATCTGTCTCCTGGATATGCTCCCGGAGGAAAGACTTAAGCTCATCGATATAGATCCCGAATAAAGTAGGAGAAAGGGGGCATCCTTGCTTGACTCTAATGGTGCTTCGGATGAAATCCAACATTCCTCCGACTATGCGGAGACGACCAAGGACAGCCTCATAGAGGCGCATGATAGCTGTCAGGAGAGTCTAGGAGATGCCAATCTCTCTTAGTCTCTGGAAAAGATCTTCCCTCGGGACTGAGTCAAAGGCCTTCTAGAAGTCTACAAAGCAGCAGTACACTTTAGAGGATCAATGTCTAGCCTCCTCGATCACTGCACGAAGAGTAAGGATGTGGTCTATCGTCTGGTGATCTGGGCAGAATCTTGCTTGGCCCTTGGCCCTGAGTTGTCTCTGCTTAATGAAATGGGAGAGTGTCCTATGGAGTGCTGTAGCATATAGCTTGGAGAATGTGTGCCCAACCATGATTGTCTTGTAGTTGTTGGGGTCGGAAGTAGGCCCTGACTTGTGGATTGGGTAGATAATGTGGTGTGACCAACCATCCGGAAATCCATCCCGAACCACCTGGTTGAAAGGGTCCACCAGATACCCTACTTGGGAGCGAAGTCCATGCTTGAAGAATTCTGCCTGGAAGCCTTCTTTGTCTGCTGGTCTGCTGCTATTCATTGTTCATATTGCCTCTCTGATATCTTTGTCGGAGAAAATATGGCAGGAGGTGGGGGGGGGGAAGTAACCTGAATCAGAGGCTGCCCAGGAATGTCATACAGCTGGGAGGTGTGAGAGAACATTGAGGCAGGATCAAGGTCGACTGGGGTAGGTGAGCGCCGGGAAAGGATGGTCTCCCATAAATCTTTAGGGGAGCGAAGGAGGAGAGTAGAAAGAACCTATCTCCTATGGGCAATGAAAAGGCGCTTCTTGTGGCGAAGGAGGTGACGGTAGGCTGAATAGAGGTCAGGGTATGTTGGTAAGGAGTTCCAGAATGCGTGACGAAGGTCCTGATGCATAGACTTGCATTCCTGGTCATACCATTTATAAATAGGGCAATTTCTTGGTTTGCGGGAGGTGGTGGCGGTATGGGTAGAGTGGGGGAAGGATTGGAGTGCAGCTTCCCAGATTGCATATGAGAGGTACTGGTATTTGTCCTTGGCAGAGCTGAGAGAGGCGAACTGAGACTCCAATGGGAGTGTCTGTCTGAGGATAGAGGAGAAGAGATCAGCGTCACCCTCCTCAAATCGGAAGGTGGTCCTGGGAGGGCTACGGGGAAGAGTAGGAGATGGATTCGGGAGGTCAAACTGCAGAGAGAGTGAGAGGAGTGCATGATTTGCGAGAGGGATGGGGGTGATCGAGAAATTTTTGATGTAAGGGAGGAGATCTGGATTTTCAATAGCGTAGTCAACCGCACTTGCCCCGCCTCCAAATGGTATGCAGGTAAAGAAGTGCGAAGATGGGAAACAGGTAGGCCATTCAGAATTACCAGCTCATGAGATTCTCCCAACTATAGCAGATATCTCCCATAGGTTGTGGTGGGTCCCAAGTGATCCTCGGAGGTCCGGTGCATGTCGATCGTGGTCGGGTCAATCCCCCGAGTGCAAAATATATCCTCTGTCCGATCGTGCATAGGAGTCTGGAGGTCTTTGGTCCGGGCATTGAAGTGCCCTGTGAGAATGATGTCCCCTACTGCCAAAAACTTGGTGATGTCAGATTATAGATCTGTAAAAGGGTCTCCATCTGAGTTATTGTGAATAGCGTAGGAAGACGAGATAGGTGGGAAGTTACAAACTACGACATAAATGTCTCTCAGAGGTGATGTTCTGGCTCTGATCTGAATCCACATGAATTTGGCATACTCATCGGTCGCGACCACTGATACTCTACTCATGAGGCTATCACGGACGAGGCAAGCAATACCCCCTGATCCCCTGACATCTCTTGAACTCCGTGTCTCCTATCTGCAAACTGCGGTCCACTGGTATCTTGTAATGTCGGGGAGAGGTCGGATTGGTCTCGCATGAGTCTCAGTAACCAGGAGGATGTCTGCTGAGCTAAGGGCTTCATAAAGTAGGACAAGTTGGCCTAAGGAAGATGTCAAGCTGGCTCATTTGCATGGAGAGATCACTATATAAAGGAGGACCTGACCACACTTGGAGAAGCATCCATCAAGCATCCATGGAGAAGAAAGAAGTGCGAGAAAGGAAGGAACATAGCCTCTTGACTAGCAAAGACAAGGAGAAGAAGATCAAAGGATTTTGTGTTGTTTTTGGGTCTCTCCTCCCACACGTGTCACTGCAGTTAGTGTTTCTGCAGTAGGGTTACATCAGTCCTCTAAGGAGCCGAGATACAGGTCAAGAAAGAACATAACCACTAGCCGAAGTCACCAAGAGAAGTGTGCAAGCATAGCGAAGGTGAAGAGCCACATAAATCTACCCACTCATCCTCACACGTGTGACATCTTGATAGTTGCAGGTAGGTCGAAAATTACAGGTCTGTAAAAAGAGGCCGAAATTCCAGAGAAGCTGAAAATAGAGGTGCAAAAGTTAGTTTGTCTAGTGTTGACTTGAAGAGGAAGAAGAGCTGATTCAAGGAAGTCTTGTGACTTGGTCTTGGAGAGGTTCTTAGTTCAAGGGTCTTGGTCTTGGAATTCATCAATTGAAGATTATATAAGAAGAATTCAATGGGTCTTCCTCTCAAGTTTGGAGAGGTTTTGGCCTTGGCTGATAGCCTACATATTGTGTCCTTTATCTCGTTATTCTTTATGTTTTGATAACTGCTTGATGAAGAGAACTCAATAATAATGAAGCTAAAGAAGAACCTAATCATGAAAAGTAAAAAAAAAAGTATTCACGAGTAGTGTTCATAAGCTAGAGAAATCACCTATACTGCTTCCCCTAGATTTCTCAACAAGCTACATTCATTTGTCATATGCCTTGAAGCTCCACTATCGATTACCCATGTGTTTTCATCTTCAAATGAACCTGTAAGTGCAGAGTAGAGACTTCCATCCTTGATTCCTTTAGATAAATTAGAGATGAAGTTGGTGATGTGTCCTTTGATGGATTCAAAGAGACTCCTTAGAGCCTTGAGACCTTCCTTCATGTACCGTGCCATTGAAAAGAGAGAAGAAATAGCTGTTGCAAAGATGTTTTCAATTAAGAGTGCGAACAAACTGTGATATTCAAGCTTCCTTCACCTTAGCTCTAATCCCATGTTGAGAAACCAAGTGCTAGATAGTTTAATGCTTGATTCCTCTTTCTTGATAACTACTTTTGAATGTTAGCTATCTTTTTATTATTGGTCTCTTCATCAAGCTATTCTACAAATGTTCAAAGCATAAAGATCACAAAGAGACAATAAACACAAGAAACTAGGCTCCAAGCCAGGGCAAAATCCCCAAGTGGGAAAACCCAACTATCCTTCTCTTAAAGAATTAGATCAAAATGAGATATCTAAGACCCAAAACCAAGACCAAAAAATGCCACGAAGATCCAAGTCAACCCTCCTCGAAGTCTCCTCCAATCAAGTCAAAGTCAACGAAAGTCAACACTGGTGAAACCCTTTGAAAATCTAGTCAAATCACAAAAAATTACGGCCCTACAGTAGAGGCCGAATTTTGGCCTTCCAATGACTTTAAAAAGCCAAAAAATTTGCACATTTGAACAGAACTAGGGCAAAAAACTCATCTTGTCTCTCTCCTTTGACTTTGGCTATCTTTTCTTGTTGATCAAGTGCAAAAATGATGATGATGTGATGATGAATGAATGGTCTTCCAAGATGTTGAGTTGACTCGAATATATAGCTATCTAGAAGGGTTGAATAGGTGCCACATAGGCCGACTTGTCCAAGTAGGGCCAACTTGGTCTTTGTTTGACTCTTTGACTCAAAATAAATTTCTTTTTCTTTTCTTACAAAAGTCCAAATGGGACTTGACTCATACATTTTCTTTTTGACTCATAATAAATTCTTTTGGACTCTTTTGACTTTATAAGCATGAAGAACATGCTCTGACCAAAAATAAAAGAATAATTATAATGAATATAATAAATATATTGACGATGAAATTACATTACATTATGAAGACTGATAGTAGTTACAATTTCAACAGAATCTAGTATTCTTGGTCAACTTGATTGTAGAAGTATTGTCAACCAGAAGAAGGGTAGAATTCACTTGTTTCTCCTTCAAATATTCAAGCATTTTCTTGAGCCACACTATCTCCTTTGTTGTTTCTACAATTGCCACGTATTTTGCCCTTATTGTGGAATCTGCTAGTGTTGAAATTCAATTGTAGTGTTTGATTTTTTAATCATGATAATTACTTGTGAAGATGTTTAATGTGCCTACTTAGTTCTTTGTTATTCATCAAGCAATTAACAAATTAACCATTTAAGTACAAGAGAAATAAAGATCACAATGCACTATTGATTTGGGGTAGCATCGGATGTGCTCTAGCCATGAAAATTGGTGGAGAGGCTAAAGCACATGAGATCTCCAAGACCTAGAAATGGTTTGGGCAGATTCTACCCGATTTAGGAGATATTAAAATAATTAATATTTTTAATGGAGTTCCTAAGTCTAAACTTAGGAAACATAAAATATTAATGGGTATTAATAAAAAAGTGGGTTAGAAGGTTCCAAAAAACATTGGTCAAGCCAAATCTAATCTTAGTCGTTGATTAGAGATGCAATCTCAACTGTTGAAGAACCAACAAGAAAAGTATAAGAAGAGGCTTGAGGGTCAATTGGAGAACACACCAAAGTGATCAATCATTCGATTTTCTAGAGTGGGGATTGCTAAGAAAAGTCGAATCAGTGATCAGTGTGTAGCGAGGGGCAGTGAGTACGAGACAGAGAGGCAGAGATAGTGCCGGAAGACCAGGGTAGAGGCAAAGAGGCAGACGTAGAAGCCAGAGGGAGCCACACACAGGCTAGCAGAGTCAGCGCAGAGGCCAAGAGGGCTTGCGTCATCCACGTAGAGGCTGCTGGAGTGACGCACAGAGCCAGAGAGGCTGCGTAGAGACTTAGAGAGTTGACGCAGGGGGTTTCGACGCTGATGTATAGGCCAGGAGGGCTAACGCAGTGCTTCAGTTGTGCTGGAGAGGGTTTTGTGGGGCAGGTTTTCTGAATATCTGCTTCCGAATAGAGAGGTATTATTGCTAGATTATTTTCTTTGTCAGATGAGCTGGTTTGGCACCCAGTTATACTCAGATAGACTGCATAATAAAATAACACTCAGAATTGTTACACTGGCTTTCCCAAATTGGGTTTTTCCGGGGACGAGTTGTCCAAAAATAATGGTGTCACTTGTGTGTTTGCTATTTCTTTCAACTGTTGATCTGTAGATGGTTGAGACTGTATTGTCTTTATTTCAATATTTATATGTTTAAATAATTGTTCGTAATTAACAAGTAGGAGAAATAAACTAGAGAATGCAAATAAAATTTTTAACGGGTAATACTTAGAAATTTCAACATGGTATCAAAGCATGGTTGCAGATCAGAAGAGCACTGAAGGCACCAGTTGAATCAGAGCATTTGCAACAAAAACAACTGCCCCAAGTGATAGAAGCTATTCCTAGCACAAAGTGGTGGAGAAGGATTGACACAGAGGGATTGCATCTTCAGTTCGAGCCAGAGAAAGGTCAGTGCAGAGGCTGAGGAGGGCAGAAAAAGGCTCACGAAGAGCCACGCAGAAACCAAGAGGGTTGACACGGTTGGCTAGGGGAGCATTTCAATTAGTGTCGGGATTGCGCAGAGCCTAGAGGCTTAGTCCTTTGGTTGCTGGGGCTTAGGAAGCTGTGGGTAGTTTGCGAGGAGTGAAGCTGGTGGGGTGCTGTTGCTGCCGAGTCAGAACAATAACTAACAGACAAAACTAAGGTACAAGGAGTCTCTACCGAGGCGGATTTCAAGCTAAGAAATCCGGATCAGTGTTGCAGGTGCATAGGATATTGGAGAGGTGCTACTCGACGGTTGGCAGGTAGATTTCCAAGAGGGAAATCGAGACTCAGAGGGAGTCTAGCAGAGAACTTCCAGATGGGAAGTAGCAACTCAGAGGGAGTCGAAGAGAGAACTTCCAGAGGGAAGTAGAGACTCAGAGGAGTTGAAAGAAAGAGCAGAGAAATGGCCGTGAATGGACTGAGGGATCAGGATAGGTTGGACAGGGCGTCCAACTTTGTGGTTTGAAAGGACAAGATCCGGCCCATTCTAAATAGACATCACATCAAGGCCTTTGCCTTGAGAACAATGGCTATACCAGTTGGCCCGACTGATAATGAAAAGTACGAGGAGGCAATGGCCAAGGCAAAATGCATCATCCTTGATGGGGTCAAGGATCATGTGGTCCAACATATTGCCGAGACAAAGGAAATGTGGGATGCCTTGAAGACGTTGTACCATCATACTTCCGTGCAGAGGAAGATGTTACTTGAGAATTAGCTGCGGTCATACCAGATGCAAAATGGGGAGCAAATAGATCAGTTCCTCGGTAGATTGAAGCAGATATGGAACCAACTGACTTCCATAGGGGCCACGCCGGATCAGGAGTTGATGGTGAGGACCACCCTAATCGCACTCTCCAAGGAGTGGGAGACATTTGTACATAGCATTCTAGGCAGGGCGAATCTTCCAGATTGGGAATAATTATGGGCAGCTCTTCGCAAAGAAGAGATCAGATGGCTGTCCAAGACAGGAAGTAGCAGCAAAGGAGTCTAGATCAAGAAAAAGGAGGAAGAGGATGCAACTCTGGCATTTGCAGAGAAGCAGGAGAAGAGGAAGAAAAGGGACCTCTCCAAGGTTAAGTGCTTCAATTGTGGGGAACTGGGTCATTATGTGAACCAGTGTCCAAGGAAGAAGAACAAGGGAAAGGCGTCTGACTCCAAGGCAACGCCAGCGTAGCCGGAAAAGGAGGTAGGGGAGGATGACGATTGTGCCATGAGTGCTCATGTACCTCTAGAGAAGTGGTGGGGAGACATCGAGCTACAGTCAGGAAGACTATGGGTGATGAGGGGAATGATCCTTGAGGTACCCAAACTTTTGGATCAGATCCTTGCCGTGGGATCCCCGAAGTGAGAAGTAGCAGGACTGGCGGATGTCGGTAGAAACAAATGCGGATGAAGCGACAGAGAATGCTATAGTGCAATAGTCCTGGGGAGCGCAGAGCTAGCAGGCTGCAATACTGCGAGAGGCATGGAGGGGGTTGCAACAATGTAGGATGACACAAAGAGGTTTACAGCGGTGTGAGAGGCAGGGAGTTATTGTAGCAACGCAGAGGCAGTAGAGGGAGCACTTGATAGCGGCAGAGAGAGCTTCAACATTGGGAGTGTTTCTAGCCTGACAGGGATGTCAGTAGTTGGGTGGATCAATTAATTCTTAGTAACTGAGTTGCAGTGTAGTAGAAGCTAGCAATAGTATTAGAATAATGCTATGTATGCTATTTAGATTAATGCTCATTCTTATTAGCTATTTCTAGTTTTATCTTTCTAGTAGTTTCTTAGAAGAAACTGGTTGTTTCTATTTCCTAATAGAAACTTGATGTTTCTATTTCTGTAAATATCTCTGTATTACATATTAAGCTTATTTTGCTCATGTAAATTAATTTAATTCATTCATTCATTGATTATGGTATCAGAGCACAGGAATTTTTTTCCGAAATAATTTTTTCATTGTTTGAAAAATTTCGTGTTTATTTCGAAATTGCTCTCGAGGGGTTTGAATTTTTTACCGAGGCATTGATGTCAAAGACGGAATCCGAAATCGAAAGCATCGTGTCGTTGAGGCACTGTTGTTCCTTGAGGGTTAGTATCTTTGTTGTGAAGATCGTCAGCGTATACGACTGACTGGACTACCGGCGTGTTCAACAATACTCGAAAACTATAACGGCTTTGTCAGCTCTGTTATTTCCGGCAGAAGGTCTGCAGATTCAACTTTTGGTTCGAATATCTCTGAGGTTGAACCAAACCTAAGACAGAACACCATGAAGCGTCTGTTTACTCTCGTCCACGAGGTTTTTAGGTTGCTCCTTCTCGAAATTTGATGCGCGATGGCTTATGAAAGCTTATGCCGTCTGTTGTCGTGAGCATGTAACGTGAGTTCACACACCTGTTTCCAGCTATCGGCTTCAGTTTTTTACTAGCCAGGTTTCAACACACTGACACGAGACTTCCAACACCAATTTTTCGTCCTTGATTGATCACTCCAATGCTAGACTGGTTCATGCGCACTCTCTTCCCCGGCGGCAAACGGGACGACGCAGCGCTTAACGGGACGACGCAACACTTAAACGGCCACAACGTGGAAGTCTTACACATAGCACAATAAATTGACGATGCGGAGGCTGCATGTTCTAAACTTACGCGTGAGGTTGCGCGCGATGATTTGGAGGAATTACGAGAAGTTTTAGAAAATCTGCTGATTCAGGCATATGTATCGCTTTGTAGTTTCATGGTCTCGGGTTTAATCTCGGACTCACCTTGTGATTTTTTTCCTAAGGAATCTTTGGCAGCGCACAAGCAGGAGGCCGAAATTACTAAGGTTGAAATCTGAAGCTCGTATTTTTTTGACCAAGGTATTTTACTTTTGTCGAAATTTTTTCCGATTACAGATTTGATGTGGATTTTGTGATATCTCATCTGGGTAATCGGCATAATTTTCTGGGTACATTTTTTTTTTTAGTTAGTAGATTTGAATTTTGTTTCTAGCACCTGTCAGATTTTGTCCGAATCAGCTAGCATCTGCATTGAAAGCCGTGCCGGACTTTCTTGTTGTTTTATGTGTCTTGGGAAACGTGCAGATGGCCTTGCTAACCAATCTGATGTTGGAAGGCAGTCAGTGCTTTAATGGCACCAATTATAACATCTGGAAACAAAGAATGTTGACCATTTTTGAATATAGGCGTCTTGACTAGCTTGTTTTGGGCAAAGAGCTCAGACCTGGTATAGCTAGTGCTGATCAAGATAAGTTTGATGATCGAAATCGAGAGGTTGTTATGCTTCTCAAACTCTCTGTAACTGATGATTAGTTACCACAGATTTCTTTCGGCAAGACAGCGGTCGAAATCTGGCAACATTTGAAGGAATTGCACGAGACATCCAACAAGAGCAGAGTTTTTTTTCTCAAAAATCAGTTGTTCTCCATCATGATGGAAGAACATATGTCTTTACAGGAACATCTTAACAAGATTAAAGACATTCGAGATCAGCTCGAAGCCATTGGCCGGACCATGGAGGAAGAAGATATGGTAGTGATTACTTTGAAAAGTCTACCAAAACCTTATGAGCACTTCATAGAAACACTCAACATTACCTCCGCGAATGTTGATCTGAAGTTTCCGGAGTTATGCACCAAACTCATGCAGCAGGATCGTTGGAAACAACAGTTTGGTAGTGGTGCTTCATCAGCTTCCTCAGAAAATGCTTTTGCTTTCAAATATCAGTCCTCTCAGTCCTTTCAGCAGAAAGGTTCTTCTCAGCCTTTTGACTCTGCTAGGAAGAAAAATGTGTAGTGTAATTACTGTCACAAGTTTGGCCACATGAAGAAAGATTGCCGATAGAGGATTGCTTATGAATAGAAGAAACAGGGAGGGCCCCATCAGACAACGAATGTTGCAGAACATTCCGAGCAGACAGAATCTGCCTTTTACGCCTTTATGGCTAAAAGGTCTTCAGATCATGTTCTGTCTTCAGCCTGGTACATCGAATCTGGTGCATCACGCCATTTCTCTCACAGGTGTAACTGGTTTATTGACTTCTCACCCTTCAGTGATTCTGTGGTATTCAGCGGAGGTGAAGAGTACACAGTGGTTGGCAGAGGTACAGTTCAGATCCAGTTTGGTGGCACACACTCATCTTCCTAAATGTGTACTATGTTCTTGGTATAGAAATCAATCTGCTGCCTGTCAGCCATATTATGAGGAACTCTCCTCAGCTTGATGTAGTGTTCACTGCGCACTAGTGCTCCATTATCAACAGGGAGACTAGTCTTGCGGTTATTGTTGGCCTAGAGGATCATGGTCTACACAGGCTTCTTGACACTGGTGAGTCTCCAAAAGTGGCTCCAGCAGCTCGTGTTTCTCCCATCAACACTTTATGGCATCAGCGATATGGGCATCTAAACATGCAGTATCTCTCTCAACTCTCTCAAGAGGGACTTGTGTCAGGGTTATCTGATATTCAGACTCAGCAGTTGGGAGTATGCGGCGCTTGTCAAGCTGGCAAGCAACATCGGTCTCCATTCAAGGATGGAGAATCTTGGCGCGCATCTAAGGTACTCCAGTTAATTCATGCTGATATTTGTGGTCCTATGAATACATCTTCTATTACTGGTTGCAAATATTTTTTGCTTATTATAGATGATTTCAGTAGAAAGATGTGGGTGTATTTTCTAAAAAATAAATCTGATGTATTTAGTATCTTTCAGAAGTTTAAAACTTTAGTTGAAAAAGAGTCTGGCTGTAATATAATGACTCTTAGGACAGATAACGGGGGGGAATTTTGTTCTTCTGCTTTCTCCAACTTCTGTGATACTCATGGCATCAAACGCTAGTTAACTACACCCTACACTCCTCAGCAGAACAGTGTTGTCGAACACTGCAACCGTACGGTTGTTGAAATGGCTCGTTCCATGTTACACCATAGGAGTGTTCTGAACAAATTCTGGGCTAAGGCAGTATTTACTGCTATCTAACTTCTTAACCGATCACCTACTTAGGCTGTTAAAGGGAAGACTCTCGAAGATGTTTGGTCTAGCCGTAAGCCTAAGATCAGTCAGCTCAAAGTATTTGGCTTAGTTGCATATGTTTGAATTTTAGCTGCTAAGCGCTCTAAGTTGGATTCCAAAAGCCAGAAACTCATGATGACAGGGTACAGTGATCATCACAAGGCCTATAGGCTGATAGATATAGCCACTGGTCGTCTTAGCTTCAGTCGAGATGTAGTATTTGATGAAGACAAAGGATTCCTTCAGTCTCCTCCTTCTGAGCAGTGTTCTGAGGATCAGCCTCACAGTTTCTTCTTCCGGTAGGTCCACCTGATGGGAGGGATGATGCAACATCAGTATTTGATGATACTCTACCTGAGCTTCCTTCGGAAAATAACCCTCCTCTTGCTGCTCCTATTGTTCCTGAGCCCTCTCCACCTCCTCCTGAGATTGGTTCCTCTACTCTCCGGCCTAAATGGTGGGCTAAAACCATTGGTGATCTCCGAGATAATGAGCTCCTTGAACGTAGAACTTCTAGACATAAGAGAAAACAACAGTCTACTGTAAATTTTGCTCTTATGGCTAATTTGCACAGTATTTTTCAGCCTCAAATCTATTCAGAGGCTAAGGGTACACCTGAATGGGAACAGGCTATGGAAGCTGAATTCCAATGTCTTCAGAAGAATCACACTTGGACCCTTTCTAATCTTCTTGCAGGGAAAAGGCCCATTAGTTGCAAATGGGTATATAAAGTGAAATACAAAGCAGACAGAACCCTAGACAAGTATAAAACTCGCCTTGTTGCTCGAGGGTTCTCACAGAAGGAAGGCATTGACTACGAGGAGACGTTTGCTCCTACAGCCAAGATGAGTACCATACGGCTTGTCCTTGCCTTAGTAGCTCAGTTCAATTGGAAAGTCCATCAAATGGATGTAAAGAGTGCTTTTTTGAATGGTGACTTACAGGAAGAAGTCTACATGACGCAGCCTTCAGTTGCCAGTCAAGAACAGAAAGTCTATAGATTAGTCAAAGCACTCTATGGTCTCAAACAAGCTCCTCGGGCTTGGTACATGAAAATTGATCAGTACCTCACAGATCATGGTTTTTAGCGGAGTCCATCTGATGCAAACCTGTATATCTAGCATACTGGTGATGATATTCTGTTTGTGGTTGTCTATGTGGATGACCTTATCATCACTGGCAGCTCAACACATTTGATCCATGGGATCAAACAAGATCTGTGCAGCACTTTTGATATGACATATTTAGGACTTCTTCATCACTGTTTGGGGGTTGAAGTCTTGCAGACTGAGAACAACATCTTTCTCTCTCAGTCCAAGTATGCCAGAAATCTTGTGGACAGATTCCGAATGTAGGATTGCAAACCTGCCACGACTCCTATGGAACCAGGGCTCAAACTTTCAGCTCAGTCATCCTCACCCCGTGTGGATGAAACTTTATTCAGGCAATTAGTGGGCAGCCTCATCTACCTTACTGCCACTAGACCTGACATCAGTTTTGTAGTGAGCTACATTTCCTGTTTCATGTAAGCTCCTAAGGCTGATCATTGGATCGCAGCAAAGCATGTGTTGCGTTATGTGCGTGGCACTTCTGATTATGGACTTCTGTACACTCGAAGTACTGATCCTATATTCAGTGGTTACACAGATTCTAACTGGGCCGGTTCGGTTGATGACCGTAAATCTACAACTGGGTATGTGTTTAGTCTAGGATTCGGTGCTGTCACCTGGACTAGTAAGAAGCAGCAGGCAGTGGCTCTTTCCTCAACAGAAGCAGAGTATTGGGGAGCAGTTAAGGCATCTTGTGAGGTAGTATGGCTTCGACGTATGCTTGCGGATATGCATGTTTTCCAGACAGGTCCTACTCCCTTGTTCTGTGATAATCAAGGAGTGCTCAAGCTTGCCAAAAATCCAGTCTTTCATGAACGAACAAAGCATGTAGAAACCCATTGTGACTACATTTGCCAGCTTGTTGAAGACGGATCCGTTTAGTTACGATATGTTCCGACAACGGAGCAGCTCGCCGACATCTTCACTAAGCCTCTTGGCCCTGATAAGTTTGTAAAATTCAGAGAGCCTATTGGTGTTGTAAATAGATTGAGCATTAAGGGAGGGTATTAGAATAATGCTATGTATGCTATTTAGATTAATGCTCATTCTTATTAGCTGTTTCTAGTTTTATCTTTTTAGCAGTTTCTGGGAAGAAACTGGTTGTTTCTATTTCCTAATAGAAACTTGATGTTTCTATTTCTGTAAATATCTCTGTATTACATATTGAGCTTATTTTGCTCCTGTAAATTAATTCAATTCATTCATTCATTGATTAACACGATGCAACATGATGAGAGGGGGTTGCAGTGCAGATGTAGTGTTGGGAGAAAGGACCAACATCAACACGAATGCAGAGGGAGTTGCCGTACGGATGTAGCAGTTGCAGTGGCAGGGCCATGGGCAGCAGTGCAGAGGATGTTGGGCAGGTAGGCCTAGCATTAGTACAAGTATCGGTGTCGTATCATCAGAGTGATACTTAGTGTGGAGTATTACTAGAGCATAGTTCTCGCTAAGAGGGAGTGTTGATCTGGGGTAGCATCGGATGTGCTCTAGCCATGAAAATTGGTGGAGAGGCTAAAGCACATGAGATCTCCAAGACCTAGAAATGGTTTGGGCAGATTCTACCCGGTTTAGGAGTTATTAGAATAATTAATATTTTTAATGGAGTTCCTAAGTCTAAATTTAGGAAAAATAAAATATTAATGGGTATTAATATAAAATTGGGTTAGAAGGTTTCAAAAGACATGGATCAAGCCAAATCTAATCTTAGTTGTTGATTAGAGATGTAATCTCGGCTGTTGAAGGGCCAACAAGAAAAGTATAAGAAGAGGCTCGAGGGTCAGTTGGAGAACACACCAAGTGATCAGTCATTCAATTTTCTAGAGCGGGGTTTGCTAAGAAATGTCGAATCAGTGATCAGTTTGCAGCGAGGGACAGTGAGTACGAGACAGAGAGGCAGATATAGTGTCGGAAGACCAACTCAAAGGCAAAGAGGCAGATGTAGAAGGCAGAGGGAGCCAAGCAGAGGCTAGCAGAGACAACGCAGAGGCCAGGAGGGCCTGCGTCATCCATGCAGAGGCTGCTGGATTGACGTAGAGAACCAGAGAGGCTACGCAAAGCCGTAGAGAGGTGACGTAGGGGGTTTTGAGGCTGACGCAAAGGCCAGGAGGGCTGGTGCAGTGCTTCAGTTGTGCTGGAGGGGGTTTCGTGGGGCAAATTTTCTGAATATCTGCTTCTGAATAGAGAGGTATTACTATCGAATTATTTTCTCTGTCAGGTGATCTGATTTGGCACCCACTTGTACTGAGATAGACTGCGTAATAAAATAACCCTCAGAATTGCTGCACCAGTTTTCCCAAGTTGGGTTTCTTCAGGGACGAGTTGTCCAAAATTAATTGTGTCACTTGTGTGTTTTCTATTTCTTTCAGCTGTTGATCTGTAGATGGTTGAGACTGTATTGTGTTTATTTCGATATTTATATGTTTAAATAACTTGTTCATAATTAACAAGTAGGAGAAATAAACTAGAGAATACAGATAAAATTTCTAACGGGTAATACTTAGAAATTTCAACATGCACAAGATACAAAATGACACCAGAAATTAGGCCAAAGGCCAAGGAAAAATCCATAAGGGGAAAACCCAACAATCCTTTCCTTATAAAATCTTTTATCAACTAGAGAAATCCAAGTCAAACTAACTAGTAACCCAAGTGTTAAGTCAACTCTCCATCTGTCCATAATACTGCTCACAACACTGTTCCACAAATCTGTCCTTAGAATGCCATATATCACTGAAATAGAGTGCCTCAGGAACTTTGCTCAACCACAAAGAATATGTTTAAGGAACTTTGTACTCTATCACATAATTACATGCTTCAGAGTTCTGTTATTTGCCTCAGGATTTGCCACAGGAATCTCTGTTATGTATCTCAGGATCTGCCATAGGAATATCGATTATATACCTCAGGATCTACCACAAGAATATCAGGTACCTCAGGATTTGCCACAAGAATCTTGATTATGTGCCTTAGGATCTACCATAGGAATCTTGGTTATGTACTTCAGGATCTGCCATAGGAATATCAATTATATACCTTAGGATCTGCCATGGGGATATTGATTATGTACCTCAAGATCTACCACAAGAATATCGGTTACGTACCTCAGGATCTGCCACAGGAATCTCGGTTATGTTTCTCAGGATCTGAATTGTATTCCACAGAAGAGAGACCCAAATTGGTTGCCAATTGTTGGAGGAATGGTGCCAATGTATGGTTGTTTTCCTCATGTGAAAAGACACGACTTTTGGGTAGGCCGACTTGTCATCTGGAGGGCCAACTTGGTCAACTTGGAGGAACAAATGATACTGTCAAAAATTCAAATTTTCTTCTTTTACAAGGGTCACGAAGAACATGCCCTTTTACCTTTTGTTTTGACCAAAAGAAAACATGAAGAACATGCTAGAAAATAATAATAAATTTTTTGTTTCTACATAAAATTCATATTGATATAAGTACAATGACAATTATGATGAGCGAACCTAGTTACAATTTTAACACTCCCTCTTAACTAGGGAGGTATTCATAATGACTCATTAGGATATTCTCAAGTTGAAGACTTCTATAAGAAAGGATCCAGATTTATAAGCATCAATGCTGATAACATCATCATAACCAACATTGTTAAAATACTAAGGCCTTGACAAGTAAGCTCTATCTATCCACTAGATCAGAGCACAATGCTGGGAGGCATTCAATAGGACCACACCATCTCTCTGAGGAACATACTCCACCTAGGTTCACCAAACTATATCCTCAACAAGACTTTTTCCTTTCAATCCATTGTCATAATACTTGACAAAAGGAAATGTCAGTCCTCCAGACCATTCTTATATTAGATCAATTTACTTGACTTACTGCTGTTAGTCCTGGTCACAATACAAATCTCAAGAATGTTCATCCCTGATGCTTATCCAATACACCATTCTCCTTACCTGTGTTCATGTACTAGACTTGCGACGATTAGTCCTGGCTATAGTACATGACATATGGAGAACACAATATCTGTCCTCACTCCTCATACAGGGAAGAGATATCCACAAGCCCAAGGTTGTCTCAAATATACTTATCCTTTCCCTTAGGAAGGGACTCCATCAATGCATTGGCTACCTTTTCGTCCGTGGATATCCATTGTAGCTTCTCGGCTCCTATTTGGACCATATTTTCGAATCATAAAGCGCTTTGACCTTTCATGAAAACGAGGTTTTGTGACAATCTTTATAGAGTATCACGATCGAATCCAACACATTGTCAAATAGTTCATTAAACATTTTATGGAGCCAAACTGCTTCATAAATAATCGTACAAACTGCCATATCTTCTGCCTCCATAGTGCAATACAATCCTGCTTCACGCTCTTCCAAGAAATCATACTAGATCCCAACCATCAGTAGTATCTTTATTCATCATGGGCATTATCAACCCAATCAATGTATCAAGTTTTTTGCCAAACCTCAAGTCACAAGTTGTAGTGTATCAATCCAAGATTCTTTATGTCAAATTCTATTTCCAACTCCCTTTGAAATCAATATTTCTTCCTTTGATTTATTATTCCTTCTTTCCTAAAGTACTAGGTATTCTCTAATTATGAGGCTCCTTCAAAATTTGGGATAACTGTTCTAACTGAGGCAATTGTCTTAACATGATGCTCTCCCTCATATTGGTAGAACCTTCTTGCTTCTATGTTGCTGTCCTCTGCATACTAGATATTTGACTTCTTTTAGGCATAAGTAATCTTAAATTGCTTGCTCCCTCTAAACTTGGTTCTACACATCGGGAAAGTCATGCTTTGGTTTATTCTTCTAGTTTTTCCATCTATTGCTAATACCTAGGCAACCCTTGTCATCAACCTACAATTCCTCAGTAGGAGGCCATGGGTGAACAAATACAAAAGTGCATAAACAATAGACTATCAAAGATAAAGGAAACAATAATAGTAGTATTCAAAGAGAGGAGATATAGAGTACTTACCTTTTGAGAAGAAAATCAACTCCTACTTAATCATGGTCTTCTTGCATCCATCAATAGCTTCATCGACTTTATCCAGGTCATCATCATCATGTCATTCCTTTCTAGGGTTTCTTCTTTCAATCCTAGGGTTTTTGCTCATAAACCCTAGACTTTCTTCTCCAAGCCTTTAAGGTTGACAAATGACTAGCTAGGGTATTTAACTTCTCACCCTATACCATTAAAAGTCCATAAACCTATACCTTTTCTATTTGCTAGTAGTTACATATTCTAGATATCAGTGTTCCAAAACCTAGATAGTGTCATCAAGTTTCAACCCTTCAACACGATATCATATTGAGTATTATGCTAGACATAATTTGATCAAGTTGTGTACTCTTGTCATTTCTGCTCAACTTAGTAAATGGTGTAACCTCAACATCCTTTGAAATGCAATATATTTCATCATACATAGTCTTTGCCTCTACAGTTCTTTATTGAAATCATTTTTGGATTGTGGCTTGCATTAATTGACTCGATCCAAGCAATCAACAAGACTTAATAAGGGAATTTGATGTTACACATCCTTTTGCCTTATCCACAATCATATTTAAAATTGTCATTTCCCGAAGTAAACGTGAAACATACCTTGCATGGAAAATTTGGCATAATAGTTGTTTAGTGACTTGCGACATTAGTTCATCAGTGCTTGATTTGTTCATAAGTCAACCTTCAGATCAATCGTAGATCTTTGGCCAACATCAAACAGGTCGGCTCTTGAATCATATTGGTTTTCTATAATGTATGTTAACCTTCTTTTATGTATAAAACAAAGACGTTGACATGTAATCTTGGTTTGAAGTTCTGTGGCAAGAACCAATACGTAGAGTGTAATTGAACTATGGTGACCTTCTAGTTACTTTGATATAATTCAAGATATCGGACTTAGACAATTAACTTCTTTTCAGATCTTGTAACAATAGTATACATTAGATAAATTTTGAGTTCCAAAATGGGCCTCCTAAGGAATAATATAAAATAATAGTGGAAATAATAAAATAAGATCAGATGAGATCATCAAATTTTAGAGGGAAAAAAGAAAAAAAAAACTACATTTTCAACTTATCTCCCTACGATTTTACTCAAATTTTGAGCGGGAGCACTCGTTGGATGCGAAATTTACTTCCTCATCCAAGGAGTACCCATGTTGCATACTTGCGATGGACTCGGGCTACATGAAAAATGAAAAATACATGAAAAACATGATTGCAATCACATTTTTCATGTATTTCTTATTTTTCGTGTAGCAGGGTCCATCGAAAGTATGCAACATGGGTACTAGCATGTTTTTCATGTATTCTCATTTTTTGTGTAGTAGGTTCCGTCGAAAGTATGCAACATAGGTACTCTTTAGATGAGGAATTAAATTCCGCATCCAACGAGTGCTCCCGCTTGAAATTTGAGTAAAAGTCGTACGGATAAAATTTGAAAAATTAATTTTTGTATATTTTAATATTTTTACTTTTTTACTCCAAAAATGGTGAATCATCCTCTATTGTTGACATCATCATCTTGAATCTTATTAGTTCTTATGAAGTTGATTTTGGTTGTACATTTATGTTTTGAGGCCCATTTTAGACCTCAAAATTTCTCTAATGTATACCAAAGCACTTGATTTCTGAGGTTAAGATTCTTAATTCTTAAGATCATTCAGTAAGACATTAGAAACAGTAAGACATAAAATGAAATCTGTTAAGGACACCATTGATCAACAACAACTGAAAGGAGTCTATAAAATTAATTGCGCTTGTGGTAAGATCTATATTGGTGACGCTGGGAGATCATTTAGAACACAAATAAAAGAGCATTGTTCTAACATTAAAAGTCAACGCTCTCGCACCTCTACTCTTGCAAAGCATTCTCTCCTCACTAAATATCACATCTGCTTGAAAGACACTGCTATCATTGCTAAGGAAAATCACAACTTCAAAAGAAGATTCAAAGAGGCTCTAGAGATATTAAGACATCTCAATAACCTCAATCATGATGGCGGTTTTGAAATTAGTAGAAGTTGGCTCTCGATTCTCTCTCAACTCTAAGCTCTTAGGTCTTTATCTATTTACAATAACATATAGAACTAATTTATCACCCTAATATATTAATTTTTAGTATTTTAATTTATTAACTTAATAATATAATAATCTATTAATATATAAAATATTACACTATAATCTATTAACATATTTATTAATAGTAAGTATATTGGTACAGAAATGGTTTTACTTGGCCCACCCAAGGCTTAGTGATTTGGAGGAGCTTCCTGAAAATTCTTCCTTTTTCCCGCAGGAACTTCATATGGAAATTCCAAAATGGTCACAATATCCTTATAGGTCTGGATGCCATTAAGGGCGTTGATTCGGATCCAAAAATTGACCCTAAGCTTCTCTCGTTACTCCACCAAAAGGGCATTTTTTTTCTGGGCACAGGTTATAAAAGGTTGGAAGAATGCCATCCCGCTATGGAAAACGGATAGAGATCTGGGCATAGATGGTGTTTTGGCTGCCCAATGGATCAAGATTATTTGGAATATGAGGAATGCGGGTTTTTATAAGTCTGAGGACAGAGATTGTCTTGAATGGCAGGCAAAGAAAGACAGGCCCAACATTCTGGTAAGAGACATATACATATCATTAATAGAACAACAAAGGGAGCCCTCCCGAAATATTTTTCCTTTCTCCTTGTGGAAGGCCTGCTGTCTGATAAAAATCATTTTGTTTTCATGGCTTGTATATCATAATAAAAATCTCACCTGGAATAATTTACAAAAAAGGAGCTGGCAGGGACCATCGATTTGCATGATCTGCCTTGCCAATTCATAAGATAACCTGCACATGTTTATAAACTGCCCTCAAACTCAGTTCGTATGGTTGAAATTGGCTTCTTACTTTGGCTTTCCTATTGTTACGCATCCTTCAATTACAGATGCTTTCGAATGGTGGGACTCTCAAAAACTTAACTGGCGTCCCATTCCATTGATAACTATTTGGTTCATATGGAAGTGGCGGAACAAAAGAATCTTTCAAAACAACGGTGAGTTTTTTGGAAGCATTATAGACAAGATTATTCCATATTACTTCTCCTTCCTTCAGATCATGCCTCAGCAGAAAAATCATCAGATGGCTTCCTCTGTCCTACAACCGCCTTTATTTCCAAGAGCGCATTTCGATGGTGCAGCAAAGGATGGCACATGTGCTTGTGGTGTTTTGATAGCTTTTTCAAAAGCTCTCCAATTCTCCATTTTCTGGAATGGTGGTAAAGGGACAAATAATAAGGCAGAGGCCATGGCCTTGTATGGTCTGCTCAACTTCTGTACTTTCATGGATATTGGACCTATAAATGTATATGAGGACTCGAAAATTATCATATATCATGTGAATGGTAAGCAGAAAATAGCTAACGACAGCGTTACAGGATGGCTGAACAGGATTACATCTCTATGGAAGTCTGCTACTTTTCCTATTGCGCATATAAAGCGCAATCAAAATGTTCAAGCAGATGCTTTGTCAAAGAAAGGGATGCAGGCTCCAATCGGTATTTGGCATCTGGTCATCACTATGGATTCCTGTGCATATGAGATTCAGCTATTCTCCATGCCCGGCATATAATGCTTGCAGTTTTCTACTTTGCTATAAGGCCTTCATTTTGGATATATCTATCTCCTTCAGTCTTTCGAATATCTGGATAATCCATAATTTTGCTATGTTTTTTTGCTCCCCTATGATGATGATGCTCAGATCATCTCCCTTAGATATCGAGGGCATAATCCGGGATATAAGATCCACCGCCATAATAATAACACTTTCATACTAATTCATTAATAATAAAAAAATATATTAATCTATTTCTCTAAACTGTACATTATCTACAACATATTATTTCATTACATCTACATTACCATTATATTTATGCTAAAACTATTAGTAATATTAATATATTAATAATTTATTTCTTATTCTTTATTTTATATTCTATCTATACTTATATTCTTATATATTATTAATTCTAATTTAAATACTTTTTAATTTCCTTAACTTTTATTTTTTATCGGCCAAAAGAGAAGCATTATATTATCATCAATGAAATCGAGAGTATAAAAATAGGCTGCACGACCCCCCTTGACTTTGCTACAACCAGAGGTGAGATCAAGGGGTGCCAAAGATAGCAGAAGATGTAACCATACAACCATTATTTCCGATAGGCTTCCTAGCCATACATAACAAAAAGACGACAAAAAAAACAAAGAACTTGAGATAATCATGTCATGGAAGGTGGTGAGGAGGAAGTCTAGGAGGAATGTCCCGCTCATGCATATGAAAATCAATGTGCTCTACTTGGGCCTCTAAATAACGCAAGTAGTCATTGAGGCGTCTCTGGTTCCGACGGATGCTATCGAGTAGCTCCAAAGTCTCATTGAGGTAGAATTGAATGTCATTAATGTAGGCCACCAGTTTGTTCCGGTCTTCATAATGATGCTCTCTCATGATGTCTAGGTTGGCCTGGATGCCTCTCAGTTGATCTGTAATGGTTTCCAGCAAGGCTGGAGCCTCCATTCTGCCTAGCGAACGCCTGCGAGCATGAGTGACCTCACTCGATCGTTCTCTACTAGCCACATCCTTCAAAGTCAAGCTCGAGTCGCTAACTTGCCACCCAACATTGCTCAGATGCCCACCTCCACGATGGGGACGCTCACACTGGCGGGGCATGGCTGGCACTGGGTAGCACCCAAAGACCACTTACTAGAATGACCAGAGAAGTCTTAGCCGCCCAGGAGGAATCAACCTCCTGCACATCCCTGAGCAGACATGAACAATGCCACAATTGCCCCACTATGGCTTCATAGTTTTGTCGAAGCGAGGCCTCCCAACGAGTCTGCACAATTGACACTTCTCCAATGTCCCTGGGTGACCTTATTCCTCTAGTAGTCCACAACCATAACAGGGGAGCTAGCAACAATGCTCAACCCAAAAAACACACAATCGCACACCTAATGGTTCACCCATTACCATGACAGACACAAGCAAGAAACACCTAACGAGGGAAATTTAGGGTTCCAGACGACCAATTACTCCTCCACCCTCGTAGAATTTGCTAGAGCGATACGACAAAAAATGGAGCCATCGTAGATCCTGGTTGGCCTTAAGAGAATTGTCTTCAGAATAAAAGTGTTGCCATAGACAAGGCCACCCCCTCAACAAGACAATGGGTAGCGTTGCCTTGTAGCCACCATCGAAAACAACAACATAGAAAAATACCAAAGCCAAATGTATTCTATTGCCTGGAGACCGCTGAGTGCCCACCAGCCTAGAGCAACCCTCCTTCGGCGGCACCCGAGGTTCCACCTCACATAATCCACCTTAACGCAACTGAGAGGAGAGAAACCTCCAAACGAAGTAGGATCCCATATAAAAGAACGAAAGACCGTTGGAGAAGCCATAGTACCAGAGTCTGAGAACTCTGCAAAAATCCAACTACCCCTTGGCCTTGGCAAGCTCGCTTAGCCTTCAACACTCTTGTCCACCACCCTACATGCTGAGTTCATTGCCCAAGATGCAACATCCGTTACATTGTCGCTGCTGCATAATATAACAACCAGAGGCGGGTCTAGAGAGTTCGACCATCCGTCAACCTGTTGCATCACATTATACCCCATCATGCCAACACCTACTGCATGCCTCGTGGGGTGAACTTCAAGGTTGTTTGGCCAAGTGTTTGGTCATCCTCACCGGGTGTTTAATTTCTTTAACTTATTCATAAATTATCATGTCATTAATTCTATTATATTAGTAATTAGTTATTTTCTTTCATCTATTACATTTGTCCCTTCGTTTTTAACTTTGGTTTTTAGGGTTTACCTCCTATTGACTTATTTCCTTCCATTTTATTATTTATTTTTTCATTTTTTCCCCTCCTTTAAAAAAATTCATCCTGATGATGGGTCCTAGTCTAGACTCGAGACATTGATTGAAAATAATCATTGTGGATAAATCTTCAGAAGCTAATTCTTCAAATGTTTCAGGAACTTCATTCTTTATCACATGAATACATGCTTTAGAGCTCTGCTATGTACCTCAAGATCTGCCATAGGAATATTTGTTATGTGCCTCAGATCTACCACAGGAATCTCGGTTATGTGCCTCAATATCTGCCACAGGAGTATCATTTATGTACCTCAGGATCTGCCATAGGAATCTCGGTTATGTACCTTAGGATCTTCCATAGGAACATCAATTATAGACCTCAATATCTGCCATAGGAATATCGGTTATGTACCTTCGGATCTGCCACATGAATCTTGGTTATCTACATTAGGATCTGAATTGTCTTCCATAGAAGAGAGACCTGAACTGGTTGCCAATTATTGGAAGAATGATGCCAATATATAGTTGTTTCCTCATTTGAAAAGACACGACTTTTGGGCAGGCTAACTTATCATTGGGAGGGCCGACTTGGTAAACTTACTTGGAGGGACAAATGATATTGTCAAAAATTCAAATTTTCTTCTTTTACATGGGTCACAAAGAACATGCCTTTTTAAATTTTGTTTTGACCAAAATAAAGCATGAAGAACATGCTAGAAAATAATAATATTTTTTCTTCTTTTGTTTTTACATAAAAATTCATATTGATATAAGTACACTGACAATTATGAAGACCGAACATGGTTACAATTTCAACAACTTGAACTGACTGTTTGCATGATCTCCAGGAGATAGTTACTGTTACATTTCCAATACTAGCCTAGATTTATTTATACCTCAATAATCTTTTTTCCCAAAAAACTGTTAAATAAAATTATGAATTATTGTGAAATAAAAAACTAGTATTTAACGTTTGAAATAAAATGTTTGCAACGAAAAAAATAAAATAAAAGCAGAGAGATCAATCACATCACAACAGTATGTATACACCCATAACAATTTCCTTTATTAAAATCCTTGGGAAAATCTGGGTCTAGACCCATAGAAAAAAAGACAGAAAAATGCACTGTTGGAACTTGTAACTCGACCCCACTGGAAAACTAGGGCCAAGAAATTCAACCCACCAAAAAATCAACCTCTTGAAGAATTTGGGCTTGGGGAAACTTGTGCCCTTGTCACCAAGAAATTGACTCTCTCCATTCCTTGTACGATTTGTGCACACTCAAGAAAATTGGCCCACTGGATAAATAGACCTTTCCACAACTTGGCCTCCTCTTTACTTCAACTACTCGATTCTCGATTTCTTGAACTTGGCTTTCTAGAAATACTGCTGAAATTTTCCTTGCACTCTTCCTCCCTTCTCTTCTGTCTAACTCGACCTCCCACCCTAGAGAAAATTTCCTCCTGTCCTTTATCTTCTATTCATGAAATAGGGACTAGATTCTTTTTCAAACCTGTCACATATAGTACATTGCTGAGATGAACATGTTACCAGATTCTAGCTCAGTGGATGCCTTCCCAACTCCTTTGACGACATAGTTGTGGTTGTCTCCAAGCTCTACCCTTTGAGATAATATTCTTTCCATCATGCTAGTGATATTACCATGATCTCCTGTCATATGTTTAGAAGCACCATTATCCACAAGCCACTTATCATCATCCACTACAATAGAACCTGTTAGAGCATAAAAGTAAAATAAATCTTTATTGCATCTAAACTTCTTTGGATGTTCATCATCAATGTTGGTTGCGGAAGCATGCTGTTTTCCTTTTTGGTTTTTAACTTTAGGACATTGATTGATGTAGTGACCAAATCTATGACAAAGAAAGCATTGAATCTTTCACATGTCTTTCTTTCCTTGCTAAGCGGGTCTTCCTTTTCATTTATGGAAGCCAAACTTCTTTCCTCCATTCTTCTTTTTGAAATGAGCTGCAAATGTTTGAAAAGCTTCTTCCTTTCTATCTCTTGATATAGGCCTTGATTCTTCTTGAGCACAAGACGCCCGTAGTTCTTTAAACGGAGGAGCTTCCTTCCAGCTACTTATACTCGCTACAAAAGCATCCCACGATCTAGGTAGACCATTGAGTGTTGCAGTCACAAGTTCCTTTTTATAGACAATTTCATTAATTGCTTGAATTTGGTCCCTTAGTTGAGAGATTCTTACAAAATATGAAGCCACAACATCATCACTTGTCATCCTTATATCACGAAGCTCATTCTTCAACTCATAGTTTGACCAATGTTTTTGATAGTAAATAGATTAGTTAGAGCATCATATATCTTTTTGGAAGTGTCAAGCTTTGAATATATGGAATTAGATGATTTCTAATGGAATCCACAATAAGACTCATGGTAGTGATGTCATCTTCCTTGAACTTCTCTTTTCCTGCTGTATGTGCTGGTTCTACGACCTTCCCATTCACAATATCCAAAACTTTATTCCTTGCAAGAATAAGATCAATCCTATTTTTTCAAGCTCTGAAGTTTTAGGCTCCTTCTAAATTGTTCTCAGATTTTATAAATGAAGCCATGAATGTAGATCAACAAGAAGGACTTCAACAATCAATATAGGGTGTAGTGGCCAATCTAGGGTGCTAGATTAGACTAGATTTAATATCAACCAAGGTAGGTAAACTTAGAGGCACGTGTCTAAAGTCTATAGACCTAAAAGGATCCCATCTACCTAACTAAGTGTCTACTGTGACAGGCTACAACACTCCTTTACAGGAGATTGAAATATGTTTCCTCTCACACCTTAACACTCAGATCATCTAATTTAATTAACTGTTCTAAAGAAACAACGTGTTATTGGTCTGAGTTTTCAACCCTCTTACAAGGATATCATTCACAAAAGCTCTTTCCAGCTAACACACTAAGCATTCATGAAAACCAAAAGCTCTTTTAAGCACACTGAAATTTAAATGCATGAAAACAGAGTCCACAGAGATACTTCGAAATCCAATGGTCAATCAAATCTTTTGCAAGATATTGTTCAATAATCTAGCAATCAAATTCTCAAGCTATCACCATGAATATTACTTGCAAGAACTTCTAATCAAATCAATAAACTCACAGGCAAGAAAATAACATTAAACGCTATTCAACACTATTCAGATTCGAAAACGCTATGGAAATGAAAATAAAAGTATACCAATCTCCACCTAGGGCCCGTCCACGCTTCAATGGAAACTTAGGAAACTTCAAGTGATGAAAACGTTAACGCATAAGCACTGTAATGGTAAAACGATGCCTGTAATTAAGTTCTGGAAATCAAATCACATGCAAGAGCAATGTTCTGGAAACAATACACAAGAACAACAACGTTCTGGACAATACAATACACAATCTTTTATCTGCTTGTCTCCTATCCTATATTCACTAACTTTCCCTCTATAATCGAATGTACATACATTATCATGCAGATGTTTCTGCTTTTACACAAAAGGGTGATTTTTGTCTTTTCTAATCTTAACTGATTTCCAAAGCAAAACGAAATCAATTTAGGTAACTTTGGCTTTTTGCTGCTTTTGTGACCAAAAACGCTGGGTTTGACCAGCATTGACCATGTATCCAGGAGCTTTAGATTCGCTGTTGAATAGATTTTTCACCATGTATGTACATCCCAGATCACGTTCCTATCCTTTGTTTTGATTTTCCTGCCATGCCACGTGTCACATCATAAACCATTTACGTGAAGTCATGACATCCTGTAATTTTGTTGAAAATTTCTAATTTTTAACATAAAAATTCACAAATTAAATTAAATTTAAAATAACAACTATAATGCTTTGATTAATCAATTTCAATGGACTATGAGGGGTTTATGGGAGAAAATGATAGACAAATGATGGATTTCTAGAAGAAAAGGATGGCAATGAAATGGTAACATCTCCCCCAAGCTCAATGATTTAGCATGTCCTCATGCTAATCCTGATGTGCTCCCTTTATACTCTGTTCCTGCTTGTGCCTCTACCGCTTGTAGGAATGCATCTATATTCTTTTGAGCTTGGGCATTCTTCTGAATGTGGAGCTCATGTTTCAAATTCTTGTATTTTTCTTTTAGAGCTTTCTTTTGAGTATACCATTTGGTTGCCCATTTGCAAATGTCGGTTTGTTCAATCTTAAGTTCTTTGATTTGCTCCTTCAGCTTCTCATTTTTCTGCTGAGTCTTCTTTCTCTGAGCTCTCAACACTTCATTCTCCTTCTTGATGACCTTCTCTAGCATGTTTGCCTCCATCAATTCCTCTTTTAGCTTTTCAATTTGTTTTTCTAACCTCCTTTGTTTCTTGTTTGCAGGTGCTGACTCTTTCCCTTGTCCATTGTTATTCTTGACTTCCATTTCAGCTTCTGGTCCTGGCTGTGAATGAGCACTGCTCTCAATGTCCATTGGTGCATTTGCATTTGACTCTGGTTGATCATCTTGTGTTTGGTTCTTTTGTATTCTCCTTGATCTTGTATAAGTAGTGAAAATTTTGTCTTGCTCAATTTTCTGGGCAGCTTCTTGCTTCATCCTTCTTGTCCTTACACTACTGTTGTGTGGAGGAACATTTCTTGACTTATGCTCAGGGATTTCCTCATCAATATCAAGCATAAACTCTGAGTGCTCTTGCTGTTCCTGTTCATCTTCTCCATCTTTGATTTGATTAGCAACTAAAAATTCTTTCCATGTTTTTCCCCTCCTCTGCAACTCAAATTCAATTAGAATTTTAATCAACCCAAAATGATACAAACTTTTATCCTCATTACCCTTTTGTTTTTGAATAGTTTTTGACATCTTAGTCAAACTCTGTAAGAGGAAATAGGGTAGACTGATGGTGCATTGCCCTTTTAAGTGCAATAGGAGTTTGATGTGATATAAATATACTATACTGTAACGACCTTCACATGTAACAAATTTCTGAATAATATATACCATTTCATCCCATGGGTGCATCAGCCAGCGTCTATGGACACCCTTTTTCCAGTTGACAGAGGAAACCCTTGACCTAGACATAAACTGAGTCCATGATTTTTCCTTAAATTGTTTTGTTTTGAAATATTTTTCCCCTTCTGGATTGATTCCCAAGATTTGTGCTATGGTATCCTCTGAAATCATAAAAGAGAAGTTGCCTATCAATGCTTTCTCCTTATTAAATGTGAATGCAAACTGCTTAGTCACTTCTTCATTATTCCCATTAAATTTCTCTAGGAAGGATAACCATTGCTTTTCCCTTAAAATCGTAATACAGCCATCATGATGTTGGGAGCTATCAAATGTTTCAGGCTTTGCTCTATTGGTCATTTTGAAAAAGAAACTCCTGTTCTAACCCTTTTTGTTTATGCTCAACAATTTAACAAGGGTCTCTCGATTTGTTATCTCTGTTCTGTGCTCCACTTAACCGACCTGGTAGCGCCCTCAGTTCTCGGGGTCTCCTTCTTCAATTGCTTGCGCAGTGACTGCATTCACATCCTTGGATTATGGGCGGAGGTAGAAACTCGTGGTGAGCCTATTTACTATGTTCTCCCTTTGTAGCGCCTGCTGTCTCGGCCTTCTTTGAAATCATAGAGTTTGAATCACTAATATGGTAACGCCCTTTTATGAACTGAGAGTTTTATGAAATGAGACTTAACAACTGACCTTACCCAAATTACTATAATGATAATGCAGAGCGCATTCACATCATAAAGACAGAGGAGCTATACTGGTTTGCATAGGTACAATCATGAGAACGCCATAGACATATAAGGAGTGCTGGAGTGATGATAACGGATATATGTTGCATGAGTCGACTTGGGTCAAACAATTGTTTTATAACTTGGCTGATTCAAAAATGAATGAAATCGTTTGACACTTGTCTCTCCATGATTCACCACTTGTCCATTACTTCTTGGTACTTGGCCGATTAGGAAGATGATGGATCGATGATAAGGTTTGATGGCCGATTCAAGAATGAGGAGTTAATGACAAGGTTTGAAGGGTGGTGTAGGAAAAAGATTTAAAAATCGTAGGAGGAATATGGTAATAGGCTAAAGTGTGTTGGGAAATGATAACAGAGTTGAGTAGTTAGGAATGTTACAAGGGTGATGGGTATAGGGGTGTGTGAAATTGATAACAAGCAATCATAATCATCATATTTAACACTAAAATAATTCAAGAATTTTAAATGTTAAAAATAAAAATTACAACAATACACTACACTTGTTGGTTGACCAAAAGTTGAGTTGGCATGCACAGGTAGGACTGATCTTCATTATCCAGATATGACTAATCTTCACTATCCATAACAGGTCACTTTTGAGATGAATTTGGATATAACAGGTCCCTCTGAAATTTGAAGAATGTATGTGCAGCTTCCTTGAAATCTGTGTGCAACTTCTTAGATATCTGAAGAACTATGTGTGTGCAGCTTCCTTGATCCTTAGTGTTGATGTAGCCTTGATGATAAGCAACCTTTGAAACTTTGTTGAAGTAGCTTGATGTACCTTGAATACAGTCTTTAACAGGTCCCTTTGATGTTTGTTGAACAGGTCCCTCTAATATTGGTGCTGGTAACATAGTCTTCTGAATAGGTTCCACTGCATATTGCTTGAACAGGTCCCTCTGATTAGAACAAAGACAAAAACAACTTCTTTATTGAAATACTGAAGTGCTGAA
>APFE031078597.1:96111-106308 GCA_000404065.3 Pinus taeda | reverse complement strand
ACACATGGAGGTGTGCATGTGGTTTCCCATCCAATGTTTTTTTCTATTTAAGGAATGATGAGGAGGATGGAAGGGGTTCGATCATTCTGAGGTTCCATCTTCATTCTCTTGGGAGAATTTTGAGACTTCGGAATACTGGCAGTAGTTGTTAATTGAGGGCTCGGGGGTGGCCAGTTGTAGCAGAATTCTGCTCAATTGAGCCTATGGTTGGGAGGAGAGTCGTCCCCAAATCTTGTGGATTGTTTTTCTTTTTTTACATTAGCTTTAGTTTTACTTGTGCTGTTACAAAGTGTGCCCCTTAGAAACTTGTAATAGTACGCAGCTTGAAAGGAACACACGAGTGGAATGACATCACAAGCTAAAATGCAGAATAGTCCACAAAACAAAGTGATGGGTTAATCCAACAACGCGCATTCAACAAGATTCATACAATTGCATACAAAGTATTTCATAATAAAATGCATAAGCTAAACAACATACATTGCTAAAGCAACCAGAGTAGTCCAACTATAATAACAATATATGCATGAAAACATCTTGCCTCATTTATTGTTATTATAAGTGAGAGTTCCATCCATACATACACCATTGATAGCCACTAGCCCCAATAGTGGAACATTACAATCAAGAACACCTACTCCTCCAAAGAAGTATACTTTCTCTATGTTGTGGAGAAGCCAAGGCTCGTCACAATACTCCCAAGCCTTCTCTAAAACTAAGCCTATCCAAAAGTTTGGCTCCCAAAAGCTTTTTCTATAAGTTATGAGGTTCTATTTGAAATAAAGGGTGGTATGACCCTTGACATTCCCCTTTGTGACTCTTTGACTACCCACATGACTCTTCCAAGTTTACAAATGAATCATTACGTTACATAGTGATTGTTCACATTCCACTAATGATACTTGGAATTTCACTTACAACATATTTACAAATAATATACATTTTCCACATGTACCCATGTGAGACAAAATATGCTAGAGACAACCTAACAATACAAAACACTATGAATCAAAAGTTTTGGGAAAGACGAACTTGGTAACATCCACTTGATGACTTTCGGTGGCATACTGATACCAAGCTTGGTATTGTGTTATGGTGTCCCCATACTGCTTGATAGTGTCTTTCCGATAGCGGACTCTTACCTCCATAGCTTCTGGGTATATGGTCTTGGAACCCTTGTCCAACTCATCTTGAAGTGTGCGCAACATGGTCTTGACTATGGTAGGACCACCAATGTATTTTTGCATGTTTTTTACTCTCAGCTCCAAGTAATTGTTGGTGGCCTCTCACCTTAGCTGCTCCATGTACCTGTTAATCTCTATTCATACATGGTTCTTCTCCTTAGCTTCGGTGAGTGAACCGATTGATGGGATCTTGTGCGTTCTCACCACGACATCCAAACTCTTATACAACCATGCATATGAAGCCTGTATGCTATTGACGAACGGGGTGAGTTGCTCATAGTCTTGGATCTGCATCCGGATCTTTGCTTTTCCTAGCTCTTCCTGTGGCTTCAACATTTTGGGCAAGTGAAGAGGGGCTCCCTTGTACCTCATTATCCATTCTTACACATGGGCGATAGCATCATGTATGTCCCTAAGAGTTTGGACAATATTTCTGCTCTGCTACTTGAAACCATATAGATGGACAACCACCTAATGCATGGTGAAAAATCTGACATAGAGTCTCTGCATGGTCGCCTCAAGATTTGATACTTCAGAAATTACCTCTTTCCTCATCTCTGCCATTACAGATACTACAGATTGTTTTGCCTTATGTTTGGTTGCTTGCAATTTCTTTGCCATCTTTTCATTCTCTCTAATAGGAACTTGACATTTTAGCTCATAGCTCTTGCATAAGCCATAGTGGCATTGGCCATGGTGACTGGATGCTTTCTATCGTTTGACACTACCACCCTTTCCTTGATAAATGGAGGTGATGCATGATAATCCAAGAAATGATTTCTCCACGCTTGTATAATATTTTGTTGCAACTCATCAAATGACATATTATACACATCCATCACCGGATCATCATCAAGGAGAACAACCACTCCTTGCTTTCTCGAGACTAGTTCTGATACTAGAGGTGGTGGACACTGACATTAGGGGAATTTTGAGGTCTAAAATGGGTCTCCTAAGAAAAATGTACAACCAAAATAAACTTTATAGGAACCAATATGATTTAAGATGATGATGTCGACCATGGGGGATGATTCACCATTTTTGGAGTAAAAAAGTAAAAAGATCAAAAAATAATAAAATAATAAATGTACTTTTTCATTTATTATTTTCAACTTATCCCCTTAAGGTTTTACTCAGGTTTTGAGTGGGAGTACTCGTTGGATGCAGAATTTAATTCCTCATCCAAGGAGTACCCATGTTGCATACTTTCGATGGACCCTACTACACGGAAAATGAGAAATACATGAAAAACGTGATTGCAATAACGTATTTTCATGTATTTATTATTTTTCAGTAGCATGGTCCATCAAAAGTATGCAATATGGGTACTCCTGGGATGAGGAATCAAATTCTACATCCAACGAGTGCTTTCGCTTAAAATTTGACTAAAGCCATAGAGAGATAACTTGAAAATACAAGTTGGAAAAATAGTTTTTTCTTTTTTCCCTCTAAAATTTAATGATGTAATCAAATATTATTTTATTGTTTCCACTATTATTTTATAATTTCCTTAGGAGGCCCATTTTAGACCTTAATAGTCCCCTAATGGGGGTGACCTCGGATGCTCTCGTCATGAGGTTGATATCTTGGTCTCGTGGCTCCTGTCCTAACTCCATCTCCATTGCTTCAACCATTTGCTCAATCTGTTGAGAAAGCTCCTGATCCTGCATTTGCTCACCCGCTTCTCCATCTACTGGATGTTTTGACTCCTCAACTTATATGGGCGCATTTTGCTCTAACATCGTGCCTTGCCCTTCTTCTTGTTCCTATTTCTGCTTCTCTTCCCTCTCTCTCCTTCTTAGCTCTTGTTCTTCTTTCATCTTCTTCTCCATTTCCTGCAACTTTTTTCTACGTCCTCTAACCTTTTCTTTTCTCTCTTCCTCCACTCTACTCTCTTTATGTGTTGTTGCCTCTTAGCCTTCACTGCTAAAGTTTCTTTCTCAATGAGAGTATCTTATTTGAACTTGTAGCTTTGCTCAACTCTGGGTTCTCGACAATATTCCTCTTATCCTTGTCCTGCGTCGGTTTTCTTCTTATTGTTGTTGTTGTTGTTGCTTCCTCTGGTGTTGCTTCATACTAAGAAACTTTCCATGTTGTGGATATACTGACTGGTTCATTGAGCTTGGATTAGTTGTAACAATACCTCCAAGGGTCCTCCTCTACCTAATGACATATCCTATGGATCCATGGATAATACACCTTCGCACAATAGTTCTTGCAAATACCATGGCGATCATACGGATTGAAGTTTTTAGTGACAAATTCAAACTTCGCTATCTCCTTAGCTTTGACATCCACATATTTCAAGTTCTTAATGTTGCACAATCTGATCTACAAAGGAAGAGCGGGCCATGGTGCCTTCTTCCTCCTATGCATCCCTGCTGATAACCCTGTGGAGATGTGATATGAGATCTCTTGCATGACCAACTTGTCCATGGCATACCTTGGTAGAACATGTGGAAGCTTCTCTTCACCAAACATCCTGATGAAGGTGCCACTGGGTGAGGCATACCAATTTGCAATGTTAAGTATTGTCTCCATCGCTTCTTGGCACATGCAAAGTGGATCTTGCTCAAAGATTAACTTGTACACTGGGATAATGAAATGGTTAGCTAGCCTTGCCATAACTCCTCAGTAGATGCACTCGGAAAGAAACTTGCAATAAATATTGATGACATTCTCTTTTGGTGTCCATGACCAACCCATGCTAGGAAACTGATGCTGGGCACCGATTTCATCAAGTAAATACACGAACATGTAGAATCTCGCTTGCTCATCCTTGGGCGGATTCTAGGCATTAGTCACATGGAATTTCAATTGAAGAGCCAATAGATCTGACCAGTTGAATGGCCTTCCGTCATTCACCAATTGGTCCAACACAACCACCCAATTCTCCGAAAATGCCTTTATGCTCTCTTGACTCTATAATCGGCATGCAAATATGATCAAGAGTTGGTAGGCCTTTCTAAGTGACTTGGTCATGTAAACATGATTGGGTGTTGATCTGAACTTTCACAGATTTTTACCCAGCACTTTATAATATCTTTGGTGTTTACAAATTTGTGGGTGGCATATAAAAGTGTATTGATGCAGCTCACCAATTGAGGTAAGTGATACATCAAACGATAGTTCTTTGTCCAGTGGATGAAAATAGTCTCGGGATCTATGTGTGATAAAATTTAGTGGATGATCTCCGCACAAAGGAAGGTGGGGTACCAACATGAAACCTTATGTAAGCCTGACGGTGGATATTGACATACACTTGTCGATTCTCTAGATCTTCCTTGAAGTCCCCTACAAAGATATCCTTGATTTCTTGTTATGTTAACTTCATGCCCTTATCAATGAATAGTTGATTGTCTACATAAACTAGCAAATTCACTGAACACCTGCTCAATTTTCTTCCCCAATGCTACTTTCAACTATATCCTTTAATGTAGCTCTCTTAGAAGCCATGTTACCTGTAACTATTGGAGAGTTTCTCAAAAATTGTTGTACTTAGAGACATAGAGGACACTCATGGCATGCAAATGTTAACTTGATACAAAAGCACTTCAAGAATGGACCAAACAGTAAACTGGGAAATTGGTGGGAAGAATTATGCAATCCTAGCTCTTAGAGGTGATTGATAGTTAGTTGGTTCTGCACATTGCGCAATCTTAGCTACCAGTCTGGAACTGTGCAGTGCATAACTCCCAGTTCATTTGAAGTTCACCTCTCTTGGAAGAAGCAAGTGCCTTGTTGAGAATTCCATCTTGTATGGGATTCATGGGATGATGGTATGATGACAAAGGAGCACAATAGGTCAATATGGTTGAATTATTTTCAATCAAAGAAGTTTTTGAAGGAAGTCTAGATGACCAAAAATAAGAAATGAGGCATATATGCATGTATTTTGAGTCATGTCATCATATAGTTGTAGATAGCATGGATGAATGCTCTACCTCATGAGCATGGTTGAAGAAAAATGATATCTTTCATTGAAAAGATGCATGAAGGCATGGTTCACATATTGACAAGATGAAATCAGCATAATATGTCCTCATATGGAATATGAGGTGGTTGAAAAAGATGAAGGAACTACAAATGGATGTTCCTAAAGAGAAATATGTGCAGATAGAAAGAAGAGATTGTGAAATTTGCAACTAAGGACACAAGGAATCAACATCCATTAAATTTGATGTGAGATCTCCATGGGAAAGGTATGAAGACCTTGACAAATTCTGAAGAGGAAGAAGACCCTTGAAATTTAAAGTCTTGGAGAAATTTTTATGAATATATAGGATGTTGATGTCTCTAGTAGCATATGTCATGATGAAATGCCATCACAAAAGGTACTTTTGATTTGATGTTAATTTTTTGTTTTTGAATAACATCTGGATGGATTAATGTAAGGCTACCTGAAATAGAGTTGCGGATGTCACCTACAACTAACACGCATGTGGTGGGATGGAAGATCCTAAAGGAAACATGATATGGAAGAGGTATTTGTATGAAGGAAAACTAGATGTGGACTAGAAAAATCACTTTCCGATAAGGGGAAGGATGACATGATTGACTTGAGAAAAGTGAAGGATGTCTGATGCCCTACAAGATGAAGTCTCCATAATAATGAAGATATAATTCATGACATCGAAAGGAGGAGATCAACAAGCAGCTAAAATTCCCATGATCTCCACTAAAGAAGAAATTTGTTGTTGGAAACAAGTCCCTAGTTAAAAGGGAGCTTGGGTACATTCCTTTTATAGGAATGGGTACATTCCTTCATAGGAATGAGTATATCCTCCCTAGTTGAGAGGGAGAGATAAACACATAATTCTTGTCTTCACTTTGGGAAGAAAGAATGGAGGATCGAGTAAGCATATTGAATTCATTAGTCTTTGAGGATGTAGTATAGAATCCAAGATAATATTAGTTGTAGAGGACCGATATTCTTTAAGGATAGGGAATCCAAGATAAGAATAGTCCTAGAAGGAAATACCGTGTGGACACCTGGGTGGGGTATTTTCCTTGAGAGACAACAATGAAGGTCTCTATAAATCATTGATCTTACCAGCATTGTGCTCTGATCTTGTGGAGAGATATATTTGTTAGTCAAAGACTTCCTATGTGACAATGTTGAATGATATGATGCTAAAAATATGGGTTACCAATCTGACTCTTTTTATGAGAATTCTTCATATTGGGAATGTCCAAGTACCTTGTATAGATTATGAATGCCTCCCTAGTTAAGAGGAAGTGTTGAAATATGTAACTAGGTTTGGTCTTCATAATGACATATGTAATCATGATTTTATGTAATTAGAAAAATTAATTTATTATTATTAATATTGAGGCATGGGTTTCACGCTCAAGGAAATTTATTTTGTAGGTCAATCTCCCATTGAGAGATTCTAGGGATTGTGAGTCATTATCATGTATGAAATACCCTTTTGGGCATGTTACATATTGAAAAGAAAAATGTATTTGAGTAAAAAAGGAGTCAAAAGACCCTCCAAGACCTTGTTATTAAGTCAACCTACACAGAGGGACAAGTCAGCCTAAATATATCATTTGTACCCCTCACAATCCTATAAATAAGAAGGAACTTGACCTCATTTGGAGACTCACTCAAGAAAGTTCGATATTCTTAAGATAGAAACTGAAAAAGGATGAAAAAGGAGAAGAACTAGATCGAAGCTTTTGGGCCTCTCCCTCTCTCTCTAGTGTTAGGGTTTCTACATTTGCTGGGTAGGTCAAAGTTGCAGAATTTGCTGGGTAGGTCAGTTGTAGAATAATTTGATGGGTGGGTGGAATTTGCAGAAGAATTTGTTGGGCAGGTCGACATTTTAGAAGAATCTGCTAGGTAAGTCGAAATTATAGAAGTTACTGGAAGCATGGTTTGACGTGGTCTTGGAGGGCCTTGGTCAAGGGTCATAGGTATTAGAATTTGTCAATTGAAGTCCTATAAGAAGAGAATATTTCTTGTGGATTCTCCTCTTAGTTGCAGAGGTTTTGGCCCTGGTTGATCGCCTACAACTTGTGTCCTATTGTCTGATTGATTTTATTGTTTTGTAGTTTTTTTATGATAATGAACACTAATAATAATCAAGTGAAAGAAGAAGCCAAAGAAGTAAAGTAAAAATATATAACAAATAGTTATCAAATTAAGAGAAATCATCTGATCTAGCTACCCCTATATTTCTCAACAAAATCCTCATAATATACTTGACAACCTGACTCTTGAAGAGGTGTTTACTGGAAGAAAACCTAGTGTAAATCATCTTCGAATATTTGGTTGCCTTATCTACATTCACATTCCAAAAGATAAAAGAAAGAAATTGGATCCTACAAGCATGAAGAGCATATTTGTTGGCTACATTACCTCGTCAAAAGCATATAGGATCTACATCAAGGAAGTTCACCGAATTGAAGTAAGTATATATGTGATTTTTTATTAAAACGCTACCTACAAGAAGTCTAAAGATCTCTTAATTAATTCCACTAATGAATAACTACATATATTTGAAGAATGCCCAAGTGAAAAAGAAGATACTATGTCTCATCATGAAGAAGAAGGTCCCAGTGAACCTGTGTAGCAAGTCACAGTTCCTAAAACTCATAAGAGACCCTCTTGGTTAACATCAACTATTCAAGAAGTAGAACAACATGCTGCAACTAAAGGAACATTGAGGGAAAGCAAAAGCCTAAATATATTTAGGCTATGCAACCTATATAACAAAGTTGATTGAATCAGAACCATCCTCTTTTGAAGAAGTTGTCAAACATTAAGAATGGAAATATGCCATGAAAGAAGAATATCAGTCTATAATGAAATATGAAGTTTGGGAAATCGTTCCTAGGCTGAATAACGAATCAGTTGTAACTTCCAAATGGATCTACAAGATTAAGCATGTAGTAGATGGAAGCATCGACAAGTGAAAATAAATGTTTTTGGCAAGTGGTTTCTCTCAACAAGAAGGAAATTATTATGAAGAAGAATTTGCACCTATAGCAAGATATAAAACTATAAGATCGTTGGTCTCCTTGGCAACAACTATGGGACAGAACATCCATCAAATGGATGTGAAGACAACTTTCCTGAATGACACCATTGATGAAGAAGTATATATTGAATAACCCTTGAGATTTGAAGTACATAATAGAGAAACTCATGTCTGCAGGATAAAGAAGGTACTTTATGGCCCCAAACAAGCCCCACGGGCTTGGTATGCAAAGGTGTATACATATCTACAAAGAATGGGTTTTTCAAAGAGCTATACAGATCCAAATCTCTATATCAAACTATTGAAGGGTGAATCAATGATCGTTCTTCTATATGTTGATGATCTTCTCTTAACAGGTGTGGAAAGTCATTTACAAGAATGCAAGAAAAAATTGGAAGCATAATTCGATATGAAGGATCTAGGTCCCATGCTATTACTTGGGGTAGGAAGTTTGGCAAAAACTTGGTGAAGTGTATCTAGGTCAAGGAAAGAATGTCATCAATAGGCTACAAAGATTTGGCATAATGGATAGCAAATTGATAACAACCCCCATGGTCACAAATTTGAAGAGGTTGAGAAGTCTAGAATCAAGCCCTATGGATCCTACAAGTTATAGACAATTTGTTGGCCCTCTGATGTATCTTGTGAATTCATGTCTAGATATTTGTTTTATACTAATATTCGCAGTTAGTTTAATATGGATCCTAGACATGACCACTGGATAGTGGTCAAGCATATATTGAGATATCTGAGAGGGACAATACATTACTGCCTAAAGTATGATGGAAATAACTATATCCAACTTATGGGATACATTGATTCAAATTGGGGAGGTAGTGAGTCAATGGAAGAAGCACTACTGGAGGATGTTTTAGCTTGGGATCATCTATGATCTCATGGATGAGTAGAACGAAAGAATCAATTGTGTTAAGTAGTGTTGAAGTTGAATACATTGCAACATGTCATTAGGGGAGTTTTGAGGTCTAAAATGGGCCTCCTAAGGAAATTATAAAATAATAGTGGAAATAATAAAATAATATTAGATTTCATCATCAAATTTTAGAGGGAAAAAAGAAAAAAACTATTTTTTCAACTTATCTCCCTATGGGTTTCCTCAAATTTCGAGCAAAAACACTCTTTGGATGCATAATTTTATTCTTCATCCAAGGAGTACCCATGTTGCATACTTTCAATGGACCCTACTACACGAAAAATGAGAAATACATGAAAAACATGATTGCAATCACATTTTTTTTAATGTATTTCTTATTTTTTTGTAGTAGGGTCCATCAAAAGTATGTAATATGGGTACTTCTTAGAAGAAGAATTAAATTTTTCATCCAACGAGTACTCCTGCTTAATATTTGAGTACGACCTTAGGTAGATAAGTTGGAAATATGAGTTGAAAAAGTAGTTTTATTATTTTATTATTTTTAATCTTTTTACTTTTTTACTCCAAAAATGGTGAATCATCCCCCATGGTTGACATCATCATCTTCAATCCTACTGGCTCTTATAAATTTTATTTTGGTTGTACGTTTTTTTTAGGAGGCCCATTTTAAAGCTCAACAATCCCCTAATGGAAGCACAATGGAATTTAGTAGAGAAGTTGTCTAGTTAAGGAAGTTGTTATCTGATTTGTTTGAAGAATCGATGGACCCTACAATTATATATTGTGACAACACCAACTACATAAGGTTGTCTGAATACCTCATATTCCATGGAAAGACTAAGCACATAAACAACAAGTATCATTACATAAGAAAATTAGTGCAAGATGGGGTGGTAACTATGGTATTTCTCCATCGATGAGCAGATCACTGATATTTTGACAAAATCTCTTCCTATTAAGAAGCTTGTGTATTTGAGAAACAAGTTGTAAAGGGGAAGAATTATTCACTATGATAGATGAAAGTATTATTCAATGAGAGGTGGGATTGTTAGAAGCTATGAAGAATTATTTAATGTGATTGGTTTAAGTAATTAATTTGTTTGTTTAAGAAGAGTTCATATTTTCTTATTATTTG